>RPOG01000585.1:115477-291668 GCA_008086565.1 Thalassoma bifasciatum | reverse complement strand
GCCTCCTATGTAAATCTCAGATAAATGATGGGAAATGAAGCCAGCTGCCTTCATGTAAAAATAATCAGTCAATCCTCAAGCGGGAGAAGGTCTCTCATGTGCTTTTCTTAGTTTAACTCCTATATGTTTTGCCTTGAGACATTTGATAAATACTTAATAAGTCTCTAATACTATAGAAGTCTGCCATATGTTCAAGCATATTGTTTACATTACAGTGAATATGCAGGCGTACAGCTGAAGTGTGTTCCCCTTGTATGCAAATTATAGATCCTGTGCTGTTTCATGCTATATAATGCATACTAATATATGGGTTATTATTTCATTTTATTTAAATCTTGTCTGTTGAGAATAGCACTTTTTTTTTTCCAGTGATGCTTGGACAATAACGCCAACACTAATAAGTTTCAATGGGAGAAACAACTAATTGAATTAAACTTAAAACATTAAATTTACAACTGAGCAAAAAGGCAAAACATCACCAAAAACTCAAAGAGTAGGTATAAAAAACATCAAAGTCATCAGATTACACATTTGCACACAGAAAACCTGAGCTCGAGTGATTTCTCTGAAGACAGTACAACTAAGTTTTGGAATTTCAAACCTGTCTGATTGTTCCAGATAATGTTAATTTTTGTGTATATTTATGCTAATTGTTGTGCTATTTCTGTTCTGGATTCGCGTAAAAAACGCAGTTGTTTGATGTCTGAGTGAGATGCTGTGCCTTAAGAGAAGGTAATCATGATTATTGAAGGTTTTTTTTTTATATTTTTATTTTTCTGACCATAATTAAAGGAGGAAATGGTCATCATTCTTGGGCTGCTCCCCATGAACTGCAGGTTTGAGATCTCCCCAGAGTGGCTCAATGATACTGAGGTCAGGAGACTGAGATGGCCACTCCAGAACCTTCACTTTATTCTGCTGTAGCCAATAGCAGGTCGACTTGGCCTTGTGTTTTTGGTTCATTGTCATGTTGGACCATCCATGTACGTCCCGTGTGCAGCTTCTGGTCTGATGAGTGCAAATTTCCCTCCAGTATTTTCTAATAAAATGCTCCATTCATCCTTCCATCAGTTTTGACCAAGTTTCCTAGCATGTACGTAGAAATGTTTGGTGTTGTTGGATATGTTTTACAGAGTTTCCCACAGGGTTTCCCCACAGAATTTGAATTTCAGTGTTTTAAAACATGTTGAAATTAAATAAAAAAGAGAAATCATAAAATGAAGTAACAATGAGGCAACTTACAAAGATGCTGGATTTACAAGGGTTTATAATTCACGAATCATTCATATTTAACAGGTTTGGCTAAAATATGAGGCAACAAATATCATTTAATCAGGAGCCGTTTGGAAGCCAAAAGAGCCAGTTCTTCTTTGAGCTGAGCCAAAAAAGCCAGCTCTCTGAAAATAGGTGAACTGCCCACCATTGGGTGTTGGAAGTTGGAAACAATGAGCTTATGATAACGGTATCAGATGTCTTGAAAAGTATAGGATTGTTCTGTCCTTGACAACAATAAGAGGACACTTTACTTGTGTTATATAATGTATCAGTTAATTCTACTCATTTGTCAATCATTTTTTAAATTATTTCGAGGTTATTTCAGGTCTTTAATATTTATATCACTTATAATTGTTTACAAAATGGTCTTAAGGCAATTTAGGTATTTACAGATAAATGTTGATTCTTTAACTCCTGATGGAAACATGAATACAAAATAATGCAATTAGTAAAACAAAACTTTTAATTGGAGCTTTTAGTCTCTTTTCTCTTATTTACTTTGAGAACACTTGTGGTAAAGGTCTGTTCAGTGCAGCTTAATGATGTTTCTGCTCAACTGACAATCAAATCAAGTAATTAGCGATTCAGGAAACACAAGCCTTGCCATATTAATTGTCTGTTGTGTTTTCTAATGAGCAGGGTGGCACGCACCAAAATGACTCTCCTTTAATCAGGTGTTGCTGATGAGATGAAAAATAAGCTTGAGAAAAACAAGGATGTGTTATTGATGACACTTAGGTGTGATGTATCTGTGAAGGCGTTAAATGTGACACACATGAAAGATCCTATACAAGTGCAGATACAATGTATGCATGGTTAGATCACTTTAACCTCTTTTGTTCAAACGACCCGCCGGCGGGCCATTTACTATTCCTCTGACGTCATCATAGTATAAACACTAACACCTTTGTCAAACATTGTAACGCATTGGAATATTTATTTCTCAGACTGATGGAGATTTGATGCCAGGAGAGCCTGATTTATGCAAAAAGTGCTCTCTACTTCTGGCTAGTAGCATTAGCTGCATGTTGCGTAAAGCCCCCCCTAACAGGCTGGTTCCTCTGCTGTCGGCTCTGACACTCCCAGTACAGTAACCAATAGCCTTGACGTTCACACAAAGCCTGCGGTATCGAGTTAGACTGCCGAAGAATCTTTTTAATTTTTTTATTTTGTTTTGCTGCGCGTAATCATGTATATTTACGTGTGCAACAGGAGCAGTACAATCCATGACCAGGAGTTATAGTTTCACAATGTTTAGCAAATCCTTTCACAGAGAGAACAAAGTTGACTACGAAGAGGACACAGAGCACCGATACAGCTGGTTTTGTTTGCGCGAAGTCATCAGACTAGACTGTGGTAGGCATCTGACACTTAAAACTCTCCAACTCTTGCTAATTTTCTTTTTTCCTAGAAAGCTCGAATTTCACCCAGATGTAGATGACAAGGTGTAGAAGTGATGTGGTGGATGTCTTATGTCTGGCATGAAGCATCTTGGAGTTACTGATGCTCAAAAATTGGTTATAAAAAACTGAAGAAGAAAAAAAAAAGATTCAGCTGCATTTATCCTCATGTGGACTTTAGCCACATATCAAAACATGACATTTTCTGAAACTAGAGAATTTAATCTTTCAAATGAGGTGTCACTGATGAATTTGACCTTATGGTTCTACAGTTATAAGCTCTGAAACATAGCGTAGCATATAGGCAAGAATCGGGTGGGTGGTAATGGGTTAAAGTTGAGTTACTTTCTACAGCTTCAGAAAAAAAGAACGAGATTCAGAGAAACCCATGGAGAAAATGCTGAAAATTTAAGGTCAGCACTGCCATCTGAGTTCTGGGTTGCAGTCCAAATAAATGACTGCTCAACTGTTCTAAAAAGGTCTGCTGCTGTCTAATAACACCATTACTGCTGTTGCGCTCTGCCAAATGTGTCCGTATGATTAGAAGCAGCTCACAGTGGGGAGAGCTTGCCAAGGCCCAGCTGCAGTGGGTCGGGTGCTGAGGGGGGTGGGGGTTGGGGTGGGGTGCAGGCTTGGCATTGTGGAAATCATGTGAACTCAGGAGATGGAGACAGAACCTTCTGGATTTGCAGGTTTACCAGATGTTGTCTGGTTGAAGTGAAAAGTTTTCTGGCTCATCAGGCGCACCCCGAGAGACGAGCAACAGCCGGGGCTTTGTCACTTGTGGCACCAATCAGGTTCTAACACCCAGTTTACCAAACAGCTGAAAAACTTTAGGATTTTTTTTTTGTTTACTTCTCATGTATAAAGCTGTTGTCATGAGTTTACATACCCCGGCAGAATTTATGATTTCTTGGCAATACCACAACTTTTCTTTCACTCATGGTTAGTGGTTGGGTGAAGACATTAACAAACAACTGTTTACTCTTTTTAAATCATAATGACAGGAGAAACTTACAAAATGACCCTGATCAAAAGTTTACATACCCTGATGGTTTGAGCACAAGTTGACTCAAATGTGTTTGAATGTCTACAAAAGGTAACCATCCTCACCTGTGATCTATTTGTTTGTAATCAGAGTGTATGTATATAAGGTCAGTGAGTTTCTGAGCCCCTGACAGACACTTGCATGTTTACCCAGTGCTGCACTGATATTTCTGGACTCTGAGTCATGGGGAAAGCAAAAGAATTGTCAAAGGATCTGCAGGAAAAGGTAATCAAACTGTATAAAACTGGGGAAGGATATGGAAAGATATTCAAGGAATTGAGGATGCCAATAAGCAGTGTTCAAACTCTAATTAAGAAGTGGAAAATGGTGGATTCTGTTGAAACAAAACCACAGTCAGACAGACCTACAAAAAAAACTTAGCCATAACTGCCAGGAAAATTGTTCAGGATGCAAAGAAAACCCCACAAATAACTTCAGCTGAAATACAGGAAAGAATGTGGTCTGACTGTATCAAGACGCACAATAAGGAGTCACTTGAAGAAAAATGGGCTGCATGGTCTAGTCACCAGAAGAAAGCCATTTTCACGTAAATGCCACTAAGTATCCTGCTTAAAATACGCCACACAGCCCAGAAGCAGCGCACGGGACGTACTTGAACGTTCCAATATGACAACAATCTAAAACACAAGGCCAAGTCGACCTGCCATTAGCTACAGCAGAATAAAGTGAAGGTTCTGGAGTGGCCATCTCAGTCTCCTGACCTCAATATCATTAATTCACTCTGGGGAGATCTCAAACCTGCAGTTCATGCAAAACAGCCCAAGAATTTACAGGAACTGGAGGCTTTTTTTTACCAAAAAGAATGGGCAGTTTTACCATCTGAGAAAATAAAGACCCTCATCCACAACAACCACAAAAGACTTCAAGCTGTTAATGATGTTAAAGGGGGAAATACAAGGTGACGGTATCAAGAACTGGGGTATGTAAACTTTTAATCAGGGTTATTTTGGTAGTTTCTGTTGTGTTGTGTTATGATTTAGAAAGAGAAAACACAGTTGTTTGTTGATAAATGGCTTCACCCAAACACTAACTATGAGTGAAATAAAGTTTTTGTGTTATCATTCATATTCTCTGAAAAATGGCCAAGAAATCATTAATTCTGCTGGGGTATGTAAACTTATGAGCACAACTGTACACCAAACGTGAAACATTACAAACACTTGCTTGATCTTGTTTGGTGAATACTTGTGAAAAATTCAAGCATCAAAAAGTAAAACAACTATGTAAGACTTCTCCAGCTCTGTCTGATGATAACTTATGCAAGTCTTGCTGCAGCTTCAGAGGCTCTAAGTGCCACGTCATCGCAAACAGGCTGCCAGTCTGTGATCTCAGATCCCAGTTCTCACATTCCGAGTAAAAGGTCAAAATCTTTTACACAAAATATCATCATATCACTGCAGGGATGTTGTCAGAAAGTTCACAGAGTAGACACTCAGGGTTACAGAGTTTTTCTGTCTTTTGTACCAGGCAAAATCTGAGAGGGATTTTCTGAAGCTTTGTCTGATCTGTGAAGGGATTTAGTGTTTTTGTTGTTTTCAGTTCCTGACTATGCTGTCTGCTTTCTGGTTTTATATTCATGTGTGGGTGCAAGACACACCTGCAGTCTGCAATACTGCTGTCATAACGTGACATCATACTCATCACTCATCTTAATGTAGAATGTGAACGTGATTACCTCAGCAAATGGCTATAATAAGCAAAACAAGACATTTGTAGGATTGTCTGTATCTGTATACCAAGGCTGTGGCTTCAGCTTGAGTTGGATCAAATACACACACTCTGGTCTCCTCCAACAGTTGAGGCTGCAGCAAAATCAGACATGATGATAATTACTAAACACAGCCTGATTGACTAAGATCCAAAATAAACAGTGCTAAATTGCATGTGCAAACTAAAAAATTACATGTGCTAAAAGTGGGCATGTTGCGAGTGATCTACGAAGATAGCTTGTGCAGTTGATTACATGCAGACCGCCATATTTAAATGAGGATTTAGCGTGTGTTGCTATGTGTCACTATGGAGAGTTTGAGAGAGCAGAATGGTTTTAAATCAAAAATGACATTTGAAGCCACAGAATTGGGGATCTAGGTGGAGGAAATGGAAAAATAGACACAAAGTCAATATCATACATGGATTAACCTTCTCGTGTGCACTAGATTTCAGCTGCACATAAGAAATCAGCCAGTCTTCAGCAAAACATGCTTTTCATCCTCTCTTCTCACCTGGAGCTTTGTATTTTGACAGAACAACTATTGGACGAAAGGGATCAGTCATTTTTTCATCACTGTACTCATCTTTTCTATTGCTTTTCATGTATCTATCCTTCCATCGTCCGTTTGTTATTCATTCATCCATTCATAGTTAAGTCAATCCATAGTCCATCCATCCTTTTCCCAACCTTTCACCCTCTTATTATTCATTTTTTACATCACTCTATCCATCTTTCCCATTACTTTTCCATCCAAGCATCATCCTATCAATGTATTTATGTCTTTTTCAATCCTGTTTTCTCACTTTTCCACTACCTCGTTTTTTTTTTTTTTCCAGTGAGGAAATCAATGCACTGATTTCAGAAAATGTTATAATGATCACAGGTAGATGTGTGTGTGTGTGTGTGTGTGTGTGTGTGTGTGTGTGTGTGTGTGTGTGTGTGTGTATCATGTTGTGTTCCTCAGGTAAAACAGAATTGATCTACTCATTTTTATGAGGAAACTGACCAAAACAACCCTAACGCGCCGCAGCGCTGCACTTAACATGCGTGACCTGTGAGACGATGCCCTGGGTTGAAAACAAAGTGCTCTGGCTCGGCAAACAAACAGCTCTGCGCCGCATATTAAATCTTGTTTTCTTCTTTTTTTTTCTGTTGAGATTCATAACAATCTGTACAGAAACATATCAGTAAAAATTCTCATGCACCTACAACATATTTTCATAAGATTGTGTGCAAACAAAGGTTGTTAAAGTGTCCAAACCTTGACTTTATTTTTTGTTTTTATCACATTTTTTCAGAAAGCAGTGAAGTCTGAGTACAGCATGTAACAGAGACGTAAGCCAAACAACAAATCTGGTTTTATTTATTTATCTTGTGTGTGAAAGAACAGCACATTTTGTCCAAGTCAAGTGTTAAAAAACAGTTTCTAGTCAGGTGTTTTCTCCTTATGCTTCACCGCTCTGTGGGGTTTGTCAGCATGTGAGAGACAGTCGATACACATTTACATCTATAACACATTTTCCTTCTTGTTTACCCGCCCACTGTGTTTTTTTTTCAGTACTTTGGGTTGAGTCCAGTCTTTCAGACTTTTCTGAGAAGTAAACAGCACCTGTGGAGTTTCAGCGCTGGTCCTGGGGAAAGAGAAATTCAAGATGATGGATTGTTGCATAACCTGGTAACATTTGTGCTGACAGACTTCAGAGCAGTGGGATTTGGCTCATTGTTTCTGTTTTGTACCAAATACTGTGGATTTAACTCGTTCAGCTGGCTCTGCGGACATTTACAGGTAGAGTACGACGAGCTGAAGCAAACCTGAAGGCAAATCTGTGTTTGAACTGTGAAAGTTTATTTCCAATGTCAAATCAAACCACCACTCAAATATTACAACAGAACAGTCAAACTTTTGAACTCTTCAGATACATTCAAGTGTTTTTTTATTTATTTTAATGTTGTACTGATGAAACAGTCATTGACAATGAATCCAAAAGTGCTCACTTTAAATGCATATACAGGTTTCAGGAAGTCAAATTTAAGACTTTTTAAAAACCTTTTCAATGCTGCCTTGAATGAACTTAAAGACAGAAAACAATGTGAATACAATGACTACGTTTACATGCACACCATATTTCTGTATTAATCGGAATAATGACAATATTCTGATTGCGTAGGAGTCATATAAACACCTTATTCTAATTGTCATAACCCGAATAAGCTCATTTTCCGATTACTAAAAATCCGAATAACACCCCTAGCATATGCCTGTATTAACCCGAACATTGGGTTGGAGGACACCCTGCACGTGTTATGAATTCAATGGTGATTTTGCATATTTTCTTATTTTGTGTGGTGAGTAAGAACATTTCTACGCATTTATTAGTGAATGAGGTCCATTATATCTTATTTTTAGTCAAAATAATTGTCTTATTATTCTTGATTTGAGCTATATTCTACTGATAAGTCCAGGAAAATGTCTTATTTCAAGTTATTTAAAGACAAAAGTGAGGTCTGAATTGCTTGAAACAGGCTAAAAAAAAGTCTGCCAATCCCATAAGTAAAAGTCCAATAAGAAAAAGAAAAAAATCTATAACAACAACCAGTCCTGCCCCAAAAATGTTAAGAACTTTTTAAGATTGGCTTTTTTTTGTAACTTGAATTTTTACTGCTTATTTCAATGTTTTTACATAACAAGCAGTTTTAACTGAAAATAACAAGCATTAACACATGAATAAAACAAAATGAAAGACACTGTTGGGAGTTCATCATCCAGTCGCAAGTAGTCCATTTTTATCAGAGTTATCTTCAGAATTGTTATTATTTTTTTGTTCCCTGTTGTAACATCGCTGTCTTTTGACCAGAAGCGTCAGTTTTTCTATTATGTAGATTTCTTCCACTGCCTCGATCCATTGATGTAGGGTTGGTGGATCTACTCTACCCCACTTCCTTGTTTTACATTTTTTTGCTGGTATCAACAACATTTTTACCAAGTATCGGTCCCCCGTTCGTATCAATCCCTCTGTTGAGTTGAAATGACACAAATAAATAGAAAGAAAAGTCATGGGAATATTGTAGTCTAATATTTCTAATAATATTCTATGAACAGCTTCTCAAAAAAAAAAAACAGAATCTTATGGCAATTCCAAAATATGTGTATAATTTACATCCCTGGCTCCACAAGTTCTCCAGCATGGCTGATGTTTTTTTAGCCTGTTTGCTTTTTTAGTTTGGGCGTGATAAAAAAACATGTTACATGTTTCCATGAGAACTCCCTCCATGTCCGTGAGTTGGTGGATGTTTGATGTGATTTACATGTGTTTTAAGACCAGCTTTAAACATTTTTATTAGATTAAAGACGTTAAGAACATAATTTGAGATTCATGAGTTGAAAACTTTCAAGACTTTTTAAGGATGCACAGACCCTCTGGTTGATATTAGGGTGACCATACGTCATCTTTTGCCCGGACATGTCCTCTTTTAAGAGCCTGTCCGGTCGGGATTTATAAAATCCTTCAAATGTCCGGGTTTCTGATCTTGCTTTGCTTGAGTGCGTCACAGACCAGTGTATTTATCATTCACGTTGAATTATTCGTTTAGAAACACGCTCTGAGAGGTGGAGTTTGAGCCTAACCCCGGAACATGTATTCATTCATTCAAAAATCAGTACCGAGGCGCTCCACGCTCACTCACTCACTCGCAGGCTGACAGGTAGGTAAACACACTGTGAGAGAACACTCCAACAGAAAGAAAATGCCGAAACGCAAATGTCATTTCACTGATGAAATGCGAAAAAAGTTCCCCTGTTTTCGTCCGGGTCGTGACAAATTGGAGGCAGAATGTACAGTCTGCAAAGCTGGAACTTATGTCTCTGTGGCTAATAATGGTTCCAACGATCTGCAAGCCCATATCGCCACAACAAAACATTGAAGAATAGGCTACCTCTCTTTTTTCTTTTTGTTCAGTATTTTGAGGCATTATTTCTATTTTTACGTAACTGATAATTGGGAGGTTATCTTGAAGAATGGTTCTCTACCTCACTTTTCCTAACTAAGGTGTAAGTGTCAGACTTAAGAGAGNCTGAGTTAGAAGCACAGAAAGAAACAGAATATGGTCACCCTAGTTAATATATGTCAGAAAAAGATGTTGTAACTTGCTAAATGCTGCTCAGTGCTCTTCTCACTGTGGTTTAAAATGAGATTAAATCTTCTTTCAGTGTTGCATCTTTGTATATAACAGCATCTTCAGACTCTCTCTTTATGTTAACAGCCTTGAGTTGACGTTAGTTATGAACTGGAGCTTCTTATATGTATAGAATGATTGGTATAAAGTGGCGTGTAAGTGTTGAACGGGAGAAATAAATATAAATCTTTGGGACTAAAAATTGCTGTATATGGGTGAACTCTCAGGTCAATAACTGTAGTATGTTTGAACAGTTGCAGTATGAGCTTGGTGGAAGAGTTGTAGCTTCGAGTGTTATTAGACATAAACGTGTCAGTGTAATACATAGAGATTTCACAGCGCCGCAGAGCACAGCGGTTCAAGAGTTCAACTGTCTCGTAGCCTCTGGGTTAAAGGCTGCTATCTCTGTGCCGCGCAGCAGTGGCAGCACAGTTTGGAGCCAAGTGAACTGGAAGTAAAGGAATAGTAATCATTTTTTTATACCGTCTATTCATTGAAATTGCATAGCCTCCATGTGATACTTGAGTCAAAGCGAGCATTGAAGTCACGATCCAAGAGAAATTCTCATAGAGAAATCTAAGGCTATTCCACACACACAGTCAGAGACAGTCTGTTCTCTGAGAAACCGTCTCTGTGTCAGTGGAAGTGAAAGGTTCAGTCAGACAGACGAGTTCGCTCTGCAACATTTGAGATAAGAAAAGACCAGATCTGTCTGATCAGAAAGTTTTCCAGGTTCTTTGTGATGAAGACAGAAGAAAAGCTTTGAAAAGGTGAGAGGTCAAAGAAGCTTCAGCCTTTTGGAGTCGGCTCAGTTGGATATTTGAGTTTGTAGTTTAGTTTAGTGGCGAGCTCTGAGACTTATTGGTGCCGTGTGACATCAGTGAATCCTGGTTATTTCCTACCAGTGCTCATCTACCAACTCCAACCTCACCAAGTAGAGCACATGCAACCTGGCTCTTCATTTTATTGATAAACTCTCAGGTTTGAACACATCACTGCAGAATACCTGCTGCATGATGGTTGGAATGAACATTAACACGAGCAACTTAGACCCTGTTTTAGCCTTTTGCTTGTGTTTGAGCCTTAAGCTTGTGTTTTGGCTTTTAGCTCATGGTTTAACCCATTGACTGTATATAGAATGGACAGCGTGCTTCCGCCTGTCACCGTTTTACGATTTTGAAGCCAAAAAACCCCGTTTCTCAAGCTGCCATTGTGCAGCCAGAGTCTGCGCAGTAGAGAATTTCCGGTGGAGCCAAGTAAAAAAGAGAAATAAAAATATTCATTTCTTCTTATTCAGAAGGTTTAGTCTCCTTTTGGCTCTTTCCCGAAGTTTCTTATATCCCCGGTAAAAACTACTCACGAATGGCAGCTGTCAACTATCGTAAAAGGAAACTTATATTGCGGTTTTTAACATCCAATAACTAATGAGAAACTAACTTCTCAGGAAAAAAACACCCGAACACCATGCAGCCAGATGACATCATCATACTACCTTAGCGTAAAGATGAGAGAAACGTTTCTACGAGGTATCATAATTTTTTAAAGTTTTCCCAGCTCATATCTGGAATACATGGGGAGGCGGGGCTTATGACCTATACTGCAGCCAGACACCAGGGGGCGGGGCATCTGCTGGAGGCTTCAGTTTGAGCCGAACGGTGTTACGTCCACTCATTATACAGTCTATGGTTTAACCTCGTTCAAGTCCTATTTAGGACCAAAGCATGGAAATCAGTACTGGGACGTGTCTTCTTTGGTGTCCTTAAAGGTAGGGTCTGTAGGATTTTCCCCCAAAATTTCAATGTTAACTTTTACAGGTATAATCCTGCTCAATCGTCATCCCCAGGCCTCTAAACATGTGTCAGTGTCTGTGTCTGCCTCATCCCCTCGTAGACCCCCTCCCTCGCCTGTTTTGTTATTGCTTAGCGAGGGAGGTTTCTCAGCAAAGAGTAGGACTGGTCATGGGTGGTGACCATCTGATCATAGCGCACCTAGTGTTAAAGTCACTTTGAGTGTTGTTGAAAGCAAGTGGGAGACGTCATTCCAAGCGGCTACGATAACAGCTGTAACACGAAGAAAGAATAATACAGTATTTACAGCGTATCTCATTCACCTGCAGGAAGTCAGGTGTACAGCTCACAGGACTGATTCTTTACCCTCCATGGTGTGTTTACAAAGCTACAATTGTTAGCCTTGGCGATAGCTACACTATGAGGCAGTGAGCATGCGCAGCCGCTGACGCTGAGCCACAGGGGAGAAGCCCAGTTTGCATGTTGTGTGTAAAAAAATAAACGACACCTATCAAAAATACCTGCATACCCTTTGTTAACTTAACTTAACTTATAACTTAATGATGATAATAATTCAATATGCTGAACACATGTTACACACATAGTTCACATAATACATGCTTTTCTTTCAAGATTATCATTATCACTAGTACATTATTTTCAACTGATGGTTTCATGAAGAGACTGAATAATAACTTTAACATGTCGGCAACATGGCTGAAAGTGTCTAGTGGGACACAGTCCTGGCAACAGGTCTACTTTGTTGTTTAAGAGAGTAAAACAGTGGTTGCCAACCTTTTCTGACTTAGGGCCTACTTTCAAGTCTCAAAAATTTTTGTGGCCCACTTCTGACCCCAAAAGTTCAAATTATGCATTCACAGAGCACTTTTTTATGTATAAATATTGGAACATCTTTAACCCTTTCACGCAGTTGTTGACAAAGTGGTGAACCTGGCTCCATCTTTGCTTGTGAAGGACTGAGTCTTTTGGGGATGCTCCTTTTGTACCCAATCATGACACTCACCTGTTTCTAATGAACCTGTTCACCTGTGGAATGATACAAACAGGTTTTATTTTTAGCATTCATAAACTTCATCAAGTACATTTTACATAAAATCATTGGAATTGGGGTTGTAAATCGACCCCAAGTATAAAATACTGTATGACAGTTGAATTTAAGGCTAATTGTAGGTTTAAGTAACCAAAGTAAAGTAAAGCAGCTGGGTGACTCACTCAAACTTGTTGCTCCATTAGTTCATGTCAGTTGGAGGGTCAATGACGTGACGTCCCCTTTTTTTGTGTCCGAGTGCAATATTTCCTTCCATCATGAATTGAGTATTTCATCACATGTATTTCTTTATTCTTTGAAACCTGTGTTATTTGAACACATCTTTAAACTATTAAAATATAACATGTTTTTTTGTGTTTTGGTTCCTCAAACCCCCAAAATGTCAGGTGGTGCAACCGTCCTGACAAGTATCCACAGTAATTAAACTCTAAAAATTGAATGTCAGTTATTGTAAATGGAAATTAAAAATACAGTGGCATTATTTTATGCTTGAACCTTTTTAAATAAAACATTCTTTGCAAATAAATAGAATTTTAAAGCTGTTGAGAAATTTAAAAAACGTTTGTCCCGTAATTTTCACCTTATCAAATGTCAGGGTGGTGCAACCGTAACATTAGACTTTTATTTTAAAGTGAAGAGAATAAAGCAGGAAACAGGAAACTGCATCAGCCAGAGGAGCCCAAATGACATTTGTGACCAAGTGGAAAAGTTTGTAGATTTCTCTGAAATACTGATAAAAAAGGTTTTTTCACTTCATTGGTGACTGGAACAATTTCCATGTCAGGTGGTACAACCAATGTAATAATGTGAAATGTTATTTTAACATCAAATTATTTATCTTATTCACAAATAAAAGAAATAAAACACAAAATGAAAATGTATGAGTCACTACAGACACTTGAGAGATACTTGCCAATTATTTCACACAGAAAAAATAACAGGAACATATAAATATATTTTCATATATTTGGTTGCACCACCTGACATTTTTGGGTGCTCAAATAAAAAATACTAAAAAATAATGAACCTAAAAACTTTGAAATGTTGGTCAACTACTGAAATCTGTTAGAAAACATAATTCTTCTCTCAGAAAAATGTTTTTATCCATTTTCAAAGAACTTTTTAAAAATACGTTTTTAGACCCTCTTTTTGTCATTGACCCTGGACCCTGTTTCTACATGTGTTTATTTCTGGCATATGTTCCTAACTGAGCAGATACATTCACTTTTCTCTCTAAAATTAATACTGAACATTTTATTTTTAGTGTGAAAGAGACAGAAATATTTCAACACCAACAGGGAGAAAAGGAACTGGTTGAAAGACCTCACAAAAGTAAAGGCATGCATGTGTGTTTCAAGGACTCTGGATAAGACAAACAGAGCTCTATTTTCGGCTGCTTTAAACGTCTGACACAGCTCAGAATAGAGGCTATTTGGCAAACAGAAAAAAAAGTCACACCAATTTTGATCTTGACGTCAATGCAGCGTAAGGCTCACACATAATAGGTGTTTTTGTTCTTCAAGTTTGGAGGAACAAAACTCTCCTGGTGAGGACGAGTGAACTTTGGCAAGAGTTCATCATAACTGCAAATAACAGTTTGGCCTTGTAATTTAGGATTAAAATTAACTTTGGTGTCTAGATTGTTTTTGTGCATTACATGTGTCCAAAGTGGATTCACAGTCTTGGTATTACCCCTAAATTGTTCAATCATTTGATTATTTGCCAAATCAAAGGAAGAAAGTCTATCTGAACCTATTTTTGGGGATATTTTCTTAAATTGATATTTGCAGTTTTCTCTGCATTTATTATTTTTTACGTTTTCATCTGTTGGTACTTTAAACAGTGGAAAACACTCTTTATAAAAACTCATTGAAATGTGAAGAATAATGCATAAATGAGGAATTGGCTCATGAAATAATTCAGGTTTTTGCAGTTTCTCTAACTTAAATTACAAATTATGAATTGTGAAACATTCTAATGACTTTTTTTGTTCGTTTGAGTGCTTTGAGATATAATCTGATGCATATGTATATGCCCAGGAGTTTAACAGGATTCTTCAATGTTACAACTAATCGACAAAATGATAAGAAACTGGCATTTATCAGAGCTACATAGATACTCAACACTTTAAAATGCATTTGTGCCTCACTCAGGTCACCCCAGTCCAAAAGAGTGGATCCACCCCTTCATGCTACTAAAATGCAACATCTGACATTTAGGGGGAGTTGACATTATTAAATCCCTGCTTTTAAATTCATCTCCCTCCAAACAGTCCCTGCTGTCAGTGTGTATTCACTGAATCATTGCTGAGGGTGTGTCCTTAACACAAACTAAGGAGACTGTTTCTGAAACAACCCTGTGCCCTGTTGAGTTATAAATGTACACATGTACTGTGTCCCGATCTTATTTGAAAAATCAAGCCGACTGAGAGGTCTGAGTTAAATGTTACCTGGGGTGACTATATCCTAAAACCCCCCAAAAAGGACCCCAACCCACCCTCTAAGAGATGCTGCAAAACTACTCAAAGACAACAAAGTAGCTTCATAAACCAAACATTTATCACAGGCTGCATGGTCACAGACACCAAACTGGTTACACTTGCAGCTGTTTTTTTCCTATTACCTTATTCCTGTATGTGTCCTACCTACAACCATGGTCACATTGTGTATATATGGGGATTAAGACATAGCATCCCATAGAATGTCAATGCTAAGTGGTGCTAGGCCCGATGTTCCCTATAAACCGAGAAGAAGGAGTTTGGATGATGTGCCAGTACTGCTATGTGAACTTATAAGTGACATCATCCACTTGTCTTCCTATGCTAGGGAAAAGGTCGTATTGAATCCTATAAAGTGTTCCACCTCCAAAATAAACTTTGTTGTCATTCAGTGTCATTTGGTGAATTTTGATAAAACAACTCATAAATTCATACATTTATCTATTTTATGCGTTTAAAACACCTGAATGTCTGAACTGAACATTTTCTGTAATGTAAAACGAAAAAAAATATAGAGGCCTAATTGGTTAGATGGAAAAATGAAGAAAAATTGGTTTTAATTTTTTTTGCTCATATTAAGTGAATATTCCAATACAAAAGTCAGATTTATTAGAAATTTATTTACAATTTATTTCAACTATTAGTCTTACAATTTAAACTTATCTCACAATAGTGACTTTCCCCCCCCCTCATAATATTGACTTAATCTGAGCTTTAGACTTTCCATGTCCAAATTTTGATTTTTTTCTAAAGTTATTTTTTGGTTGTTTTTTTTCTGGGCTTTTTTTGCCTTTATTGGATAAAAGAGGACAGTGGATAGAGGATAAAGGATAGGATAATATTGTATATGGGGTAGGAAAGGGGGAGAGAGTGGGGAAACAGGCTGTAGGTCGGAATCAAACTGGGCCACCCGCTCGAGGGTGAACCTGATGGTGCGCAACCTTATCCACTAGGACATATATGCCCCCAAATTTTGACTTTTTAACTCAAGACTTTGAATTTAAAACACCTGGTTGACTTGGTCTTGTGTATTGGATCACTGTCATGTCAGAATGTCCATGTACGTCCCATGCACAGCTGCTAGGTTCATAAGTACAAATTTTCCTCCAGTATTTTCTGATTACATGTTGCATTCATCCTTCCATCAGTTTGGACCAAGTTTCCTGAGCCTTTGTAGCTCACACATCCCCAAAACATCAGTGATCAACCTCCGTGTTTCACAGTAGGAATGGTGTAACTTGCATCATAGGCCTTGTTGACTCCTCTCCAAATGTAACGTTTATGGTTGTGGACAAAAAGTTCAATTTTGGTCTCATCACTCTGATTGACTTTGTTCCAGAAGTTTTGAGGCTTGTCTCTGTGCTATTCTATGGCATTTGTTTAGAAATGGCTGTCCTCTGGTGACTCAACCATGCAGCCAATTTTCCTCAAGTGCCTCGTTATTGTGCATCTTGAAACATTAACACCACATTCTTTCAGAGACTCATGTATATTGCATCCCAAACTATTTTCCTGGCAGTTGTGACTGAAATTTTTGTTGGTCTACCTGACCGTGGTTTGGTTTCAACTGTCTCTTATTTTCCCCCTCTTAATTAGAGCTTTAACACTGCTTATTGGCATCCTTGACAAAAAAAAATCAGAGTCCTGTATTCCAGCTAAAGTTATCTATAGGTTTTTTTTTGCATCCCGAACAATTTTCCCAGCAGTTGTGGCTGAAATTTTCATTGGTCTACCTGACGGTGATTTGGTTTCCACAGAATCCCTCATTTTCTATTTCTTAATTAGAGTTTGAACACTGCTTATTGGCATCCTTGATTCCTTGGATATCTTCTTGTATCACTTTTCCTGTTTCATACAGTTAGATTACCTTTCTCGCAGATCTTTTGATAATAATTTTACTTTCCCCTTGACTCAGAATGCATAGATGTCAGTGCAGCACTGGATGAAAGAGCATGTGTCAGGAGCTCAGAAACTCACTGAGCTTTTATACACACACACTGATAACAAGCAAATAGATCACAGGTGAGGTTGGTTACCTTTAGTGGACATTTAAACCAAAAAGATTTAGTTTTATCATCTATATTCTCTGAAAAATGTCCAAGAAATTATCAATTCTGCTGGGTTTGTAAACTGTAGCACAACTGTAAATAAGAGACAGTGCCAGGGCTACAGTTTTAAAACAACTGCTCCGTAGATGGCTATAATTTATGCGTACTAATAACCAATTCCTCGACCTTAATCTCTCACCTGTAGAAGTTTGTTTATCAAGTTGGCACAAACCATTCAGGTGGAAAAAGAGCACAGAGGGGTAAAGGTACGACAGCTCGTCCCTGCTTGCTGTTATTTATCAGTTTAATGAGCGATGTACATTTCTGCATCTCTCTGATCAATGTTTGGATACTCAGCGCGATTGTTGGAGTGTGTGACTTTCAGGACGTCAGGTGCCATGTGTGTGTGTGTGTAGCTGTCGATGCAAGCTTGTAGAAGTGTCAGACAGATGGACCTGGATTGAAAACATAGCATGGTGGTTTGTGGTTTCTCAGAGACTCACTAACAGATGCACGGTGATTCACTGCTGTGCACGGAGCAAGTTGTTCTGTCTGTTTCCACGCTCCCCTGCAGACCCACAGTCACTGACTCAACCCAGTGTGGGGTCGTTAAGTTCCTCATGTGTGACACTGCTTTGTTGCTGAAAAGCATGAGTGCCTTGTTTTCTATTGAACTGTTTGTTCTGCAATATGTGCCGGCCACAGGCTTCTGTGTTTTGCCAATCTGGGAGTTTGATGACGTGTTTAATGACACCCATTAATGTTGCCAAATATCCAATCTTGGAGAGGTGAGATGTACAACAGGAAAGTGTGAGCTGTTGTTTGTGTGTGTTTGTGTAATGGTGTAAAAGGAAACTTTCCCATGAGTGACCCGTGGGTGATAAACAGGTTAATTCGCCATAGTATGATTTAAGTATCTTCATAAAAACGTGATTCAGAGGATGAAGTGTTGCTTATCTCGCAGCCTTTCAATTTGCCTCGTATCCATATTTACTGACACGTTATGAAAAGAACGACACTATGTAACTGTCTTTTCAGAAAAACACTCCAAAAGTTACATTAAATAATTTAATGTTATTTCAGTCGTGAGTGCCTGCAGGTCATCCAGCCCTCAAGGACGATTATGAATAATGTAAAAAAAAACATCAACTGCTGAATTTTACATTTTTTTTGACTCAATCAAATGTTGTAAATGCTGCAGACAGTTCACTTTCCGTTTTGCTTCCCTCGCTGCATGTGTGAAACCATACGAGCTTCTGGGCTTTAAAGGCATAATTTAAACTTCATCAAAGCTCATGGGAAACATAGTTCTTGCAGAAAAGAGTGAAAAAAAAGCAATAGAGCTTTGATGCATTGGCACTTTGACACTTCTACACTCATGTTTCACAGTCTGGTTTGCAGTCTGAACAAGAGGCCTCAGAGAGAGCAATGAATTGAAATCAGAATGCTGAAAATTCTTTTGTAGCACACGGGGAACTGTAAGAAGAGGTATTATGCTAATTTCTTTGGCTTTTATCGTCCCGCAGATACCTTTGTAGCAGATTTGTGTGAGTTACAGCCTCAGAAATATGTTTACTTACCCCAGGGTCAGTGTTTGTAAAACTCCTCATTTCAGCCTCTGTCTGAAACCTTGTCTCTTGAATGCCCAAACAAAGCCTCCTCCTCCTTTTGTCGTTCAAAAGTATGTCTGTCGATTACCTTTTCAAGGAGGTTTGGAGCAAATCTCATGTTGATACCACAGAGATCCCGTGAGACTATTTGAATAAGCAGCCTGGGATTTTCCTCCAACACGTTTGACCTCAGAGTAAACTTTTCTCTGATCAATATGCTGACGGTGTGACTGGCATTACCCTTGACTTTTTGATACTTCTTTTTCTTCTGAACTGCTGCGAGTGCTAGTTCCAGTGTCTGACTTAACCAATGACTGTATATAGAATGGACAGCGTGCTTCCGCCTGTCACCGTTCAACGTTTTTGAAGCCAAAAAACCCGTTTCTCTAGCCGCCATTGTGCAGCCAGAGTCTGCACAGTAGAGAATTTCCGGTGGAGCCAAGTAAAAAAGAGAAATAAAAATATTTATTTCTTCTTCTTCAGAAGGTTTAGTCTCCTTTTGGCTCTTTCCCGAAGTTTTTTATATCCCCGATAAAAACTACTCACAAAGGCAGCTGTCAACTATCGTACAACAAAACTTATATCGCGGTTTTTAACGTCCAATAACTAATGAGAAACTAACTTCTCAGGAAAAAAAACACCTGAACACCATGCAGCCAAATGACATCGTCATACTACCTTAGCGTGAAGATGAGAGAAACGTTTCTACCAGGTATCGTAATTTTTTAAAGTTTTCCCGGCTCATATCTGGAATACATGGGGAGGCGGGGCTTATGACCTATACTGCAGCCAGACACCAGGGGGCGGGGCTTATGACCTATACTGCAGCCAGACACCAGGGGGCGGGGCTTATGACCTATACTGCAGCCAGACACCAGGGGGCGGGGCATCTGCTGGAGGCTTCAGTTTGAGCCGAACGTTCTTACGTCCACTCATTATACAGTCTATGGACTTAACACTGGTTCTTTGGCTGTTTTTGAATTCGCCTACTACATACTGCATTAGATTGTAGTATGTAGTAGGCACTGAATACTACATACTGTATTTGAATGTAGTATGACAGTTCTGTTTGGTCTGTTTTGTAGTTTGCTACTCTGGTTACCAGTTTGAGGAATGCGAGAGTAACGTTGATGGATTTTTTTTCTTTATTATAATTTCCTGTCATTTAGTTACATTAAGTTGGAATTTTTGGGTTTGAAAAGTCACAAGGATTAAAACACAGACGTCCTCCGCAGTTGTTACAAATGATGTTTGGGGATGTATTTGATATAACAACTTGACAGATTATGCTGTCTTTGGAAATATCAAGTTGTTATTTCAAAAACACCCCCAAACAATGTTGAACACGGACATACATGAAGCGTTCTTCTACTTAATCATGTCATGTTTATATCAGTCTTATGTGTACACCTTCAAATAAAGTGTTACCCTGTTCTTTTGTTGCTTTTCACACTCTCTGAAATCAAACTTGTTACAATCTGTATGAGATGAAGAAACTGATCCAGAATCACAGTCTGAACTTGTTCTTTGAAGGGATGGCTAATGTGACTCAGTGGTCTGAATTATTTAGCTCCTAACAAACAAAGAAGCCTGTATGCTTCTAACGCAGCGTTGCTTCCTCTCCTCCTCCATAGGAAATCCCATATTGCCCCTTTGAGTCAAACTAAGCGGTTCTCATCATGTGATGCCACTTTGAAAGTCATCTAGGCCACTTCTGTCCCCTGAAGCCCTCCTCCTCCTCCTCCTCCTCCATGCTGACTCACCTCTTTTCCATCCTGTCGTACCCTCCCTGCACACACACGCAAACCCGCACACACACGCACACACACACACACACTTCTCCCTCTGCTGTTTCAGCTGTGTGCCACAGGCTGTGTGTGACAGAGAGAGGATTTGGCAACACTCAGGTTTAAGACAGCTGTGCCATGTGAGACAAATGGAGCAGAATGGATTCCAGAAATCAGATGATGATGCCGTGGCACAGATGTGCGTGCACTTGTTAATTTGTGTGAGCAGATATGTGCCAGATGCTGGGCAGAGATAGTGACCAATTAGTTGAACGATAGCGAAAATATCTGAGAGAGGAGACCATAAAGATCTTTTCCAGGAAGCCAGTTCAGACAATAATTGTCAACTTCAAATTTATGAGAACTTGTGTGCATGTTCAGTATTTGGAAGAATTAGATTATTTGTTTTTGTTACCCGTCTAAGTATATACATTTACGTCTGTTTCATGTACTGTAGGATTAAGGATGTCTACACTTTTCACTTTATGTTTGTTTGTTTTTTTTAATCATTTTTTATTAGGGATGGAACAGTTAATGAAAATGTCCAAATCGTTCAGGTGACCAAGACAGTTCAGTTCGTTGTTGTAGTTTACAGTGAGTAGTTTTTACTTTTTTTCTTTATCAGATCAGATTCACTTTATTCACTTTTGCACACGTTTCAGAGCATTTCAGTTTCAAGAAACATAAAAAAGACAGAGACGTATAACAGGGAGAGAACAGGAGCAGGGAAACTGTTGGGTTGTCAGCATTCGCAATGCCCCGTTTCATTAGAAGGAAAAAGAGTACAAGAGGAAGGAAAAGGGAAAAAAAGCAAATACCAGACGAGGCCTTTGTGGGTGGGGTGGGGATAGATTGGGATTAGGAAAAAAAACCTCAGCACATAAGCAACATAAAAAACCATTACAACTATGAAACTGAAAGACTTGCACAAGTGGTAGGGGGTAAAGGTCAGGGGTGGGGGGTGTCACAGCACAAACACAGCCTCACATAGGCACGTCACCTTCACTTCAGCCGTCTGCACCATAACCAGGGAGCAGTGGGAGCTTTGATTCATTACTCAGTGTGGGGCACTCTCGCAGTTCCGACTTGTATGTTGAGGACATGGTGAGCAGAGTAAGAGGATGTGAATGTGTTATTGTATGGTTCTTCTTTATGAGAGCATTTTGGATGTAGTGCGAGTGATAAAGAATGGAGGTAAGAAAGTGGTGGCTAAAATTGACACTGTTTTCAAGTGATGTTGACAGCTTAGTGGCTATATCAAGCAAACTACTCTTTGCAAATCTAGTGACTATTCTGGAGTTTGGAGACTCTAATGTAAAAGCATGATTCAAGTCCTCCTTACTCATAGCAGTCTCTCTCAGATGCAGATGAACTGCAAGTGTTTGTCTCTTTTTGGTCACCTTTTCGGTCCTAAGCCCACATAAAAGGAGAAGAGTTGATGTTTTGACATAAAAATTTGAAAATAAACAAGAATTGACTGAAGAAAGTTAATTTAGTTCTAAAGATATTTAGTGTTTTTTTAAACTACTTATTGTCTCTGCCACAATGCTACTCCTCTCCTCTACTGCCTCCATAAAAATTACATATAAATGACTGGCATGCAAATGAGTTGATGTGTCATTTAGCACCTTTAAGCTACTTTTGGGGACAGCCAATTACAACTTTTCCGACTGAGGAGTTGACATGTTGGAACCGTCAATGTCTCACCAGCTTTAATGACGTACAGAGCCGCCGCTTGCCAACAGGCGAGGCAGGCAGCTGCTTGGGGCCTGAACCACTAGGGGGCCCCCGAGGGCTGACAAACTTGACTCCACAGTAATGTCTAAGATGTAGCAACTGCAGTGACCATTAACCTCATGATCCACATCAAACAATTCGTGGCCAAATTGCAATGACATCTTTGACGGATACCCCCCTAAAGGGGCCCCATGTCATTCTTCGAGCAACGTTACAGGCCGTTACTTTACTGAAGTTTGTCAATCAATGTATGAAACCGACAACAACAACGCAAGATGAAGAGGAGCTAGCCTTCAGGGAGCAAAAAAAGATAACTTTGGAGAATATTTACAATTTAAATAAGGCCCAAACATAAACTTTGATAACAAAGGTGAAGTCCTGGCTACTGTTTTGGTAAAAACACACATATTGTTTTTAAAAGTTGCATTGTTCTGTTGTTCTTTTTGTTTGACATATTTGTATTTTTTTTGCTGTAAATAGTTTTTAATGATGTAATCCATTCAAACACTGTTTTCCCTGTTTTTGCACAACTTTCAAAATATTCAATAATAATATATTTTTTAAGAAGTTTGAGTGTCTGACGTTTTTTGTCGATTTCAGATTATTATGTCAACACTTGTCAGAGGGGCCCCTTGGAAATTTTTGCTTGGGGCCCCATCACACCCTAGAATCAGCACTGATGACGTATCAAAGGCAAACTGCGTCATTCTTTCAGGTTTTACAAGACTTTATGCAACATAATTGATTGAAAAAAACAAAACAAAACAATTTACTGACATTTTTGGGGCTATATATACATAGTATTGTGGGTGTTAAGGGGCTGTGAGGACATTCTAAGTGATCTCGAAAAAGTCTCATCTCATCTTTAAATGCTAATTCTTAGCTTCCCGATTGAGACTGGTTAAGTCAGATTGGACTCGATTAATTTACGGCATGCAGAAGATTCTATGATAACGCCACATCAGCTGACAAAGCTTAGCTGTGAGAAAGGAGATCACAGTTTACAGGGATTCATTTAGTAGTAATGGTGGAAACAGGAACTGGACTGTCTGACAGGAAAAGGGCAGAAAAACAGAAGAAAGCTAAAGAGGAGAGTGATAGAGCACAGGCTAAAGGCCAAAACATGAGCTAAAGGCTACAACAGGGGTTATACTGTTGGTGTTAATGTTCAATTCAACCAAAATAAAACATGTAGCAGTAATTCTGCAGTGATCTGTTCAAACCTGAGAGTCTATCAATAAAATGAGTCAGGTTATGTTTGCTCTGCTTGGTGAGGTTGGAGTTGGTAGTTGAGCACTGGTAGGATAGAACCAGGATTCACTATTGTTACATGTTACAGACATGTCTCAGAGCACTGGGCTGTCACGTTTGATACAACAACGCTTCTCCACTGTTGGTAAATACATAACCTCATCACATTGTATCTAGCAAAAAGTCGTCTTGAACAAAGAAGAGTGGTGTTAAAAAGATCTGATCTACTTTCACTTTCATATTCAAAACAATTATAGCTAAAAAGAGTCACAGCAATCCACTTCATACAGATTCTCCTCTCAGCCAATTGAAAAAAAACCCCAAAACAATGAACACCAAATTGAAAAGAAAACTGTAACCACAAACCATGATCAGATCTGAACCGTGGATTATGTGAATTGTCATGTGAGTTTCTATGCAACTATATAAAATCCTGTAAGTGCTGGAGGGGAGGTGTTTGTTTATCATTGTTTTGTCCATGTTTATTTCCATCTATAAATCCAACACAGGGAGCAGAATCCTCTCTATTCTTCCTGTAACTGTACATTTTATTACACGTCATCCTCATTAGTTTGGAGGACACTTAACCAGATCGTGATACTGAGGATTCACTCGCACACTTAATAATCCACCTGATTTACTCTTAATCCTTCTCCTTCTATCAGGACAAGAGTCACCTTTTTATCCTTTTCTCCTCCTTCTTTTGGAATCAATCAATCAATTTCCACACTTCTTTTGATGTGGAAGCTTGACGGCCTGATCGCAGGCTAATTGTCGGCAAGAAGGAGGGAAGACCTTGAAGACAACATTCCATTTTTTCCACATAAATTTCCATTTTTAAAACGCTACAGTCCACATCAATATGTTTGTTCGTAGAAAGAAGCTGTGCGCACATTTTCCTGACGTGTTTGAGACTTTTTCAGAGACTGGCTTCGAGGTTATGGAAGTCACGAGGACAAAATGAAGAAGTCCTTGACAGGGAAGTGTTGTTCCACATTTTGGACCTTTTTTCCTTTGAAAACGTTTCATGACGTAATACAGTAGTTTCAACATAGCCAACTTATTTTCAAGGACCGTTTGCTCTTGAAATCCATTCAGGAGTCAACTTTAAATTTCATCTTAAAATACATCCATTTCACTTTTTCAAGGGGGAGCAGCTGAACAAGAGACTGTGCAAGAGTTCTTTGATGTACGCAGGACCCAGTTTCTTTCCTTTTCAACCTGGACACGAAGTTTTTTGCCACATTCACGAACACAATCCAAGAATACCAATGACAAAGAGCAGCAGATCGCTCTGCCTCAGGCTGAATGACTTTGTGTCATTTTCAAGGAGTTTAATTCACAACATTAACTGTAGTCCTTTTCAAAGCTGCCATGTCTTTTCAAAAGCCTCAGGGAAACATATTTAGACTCAGTGGTTGTATTTTTGAACCCTTTCAAAGCTAAACAGAACATCGCATTATAACAAACTCCTGTGTGATAAAGTCAACAATACAGCTTCTGTCTGTGACAGAAGTAAACGCGTCTAAAACTGAAGCTTTCCCAACACGGGAGAGGAGTTTATTCTTTTATCGGTGCTTAAGAAACTTGTCATCAGACATGAGGCTGTAATCACACACATCCTGGTTTCACTTCACTGCTCACCTTCCTCTGTGGAAATTGATTTCAGCATCAAGCTGATGAATTTCAAAGCTCATCTCAGACTCATTCCTGCAGCATTAATGACATTTTAATCCCACCTGAGCCTGAAGACAGCCTTGAATAGAGTTCTTCTGACTTTTCCTTAATCAGAGAGTAAAGATCACTGTGCGATTAAATCAACACCACAAATTAAACTTTGGTTTCTTAAAGAGCAGCTTGAGTTTTGTATAGGAGGGTTTTTAATGAATGAAAACTCAGCATTGCATTGATTGTCATTGAGTCTCAGTGTTTTCTTTTCCTTTTTTTAATTAAAGCACAAGGATGGGTTACATAGCAGAGTTTCATGACGGAGACAAAAACAGTTATATGAGAATAAATCTGAAACAAGTCAGAAATCTGGGATTAAAGACATGTTTGGTGTGAGTTTGAAAGACAAAATACTGAACACAACCATCACAAAATTAATAATACAGAAGTTCAATACTGAGTTTCTAGAACTGTAAAGGTCAGATTCACCAGTAAAATAATTCAAATATTTAAATAAAATAGAGCAGAAAATTAATCTGTGATCAATTATTCCCTTCTTTCATTTCCTGTTAATTTATTCAAAGAATTTAAGTCTGAGAGGAAAAGTCTTTGGGTAAAAACACTTGTTACATTTCCTGAGCAGGAGATTCATACAGAGAAATTTCTATTTTTCCCTGAAATCTAACCAATTACGAATATTCTAATGTCCTGAGACACCATAAACTAGGTTATGTTAATAAGTTTCACATTTCATGATAATATATGCTCCAGGAAAAAGGATAAGTAGTGACTAGATTATCTAGTGAAGATGCAACTCACGGGTAAGTTGATCCATGTACGTATGGTTTTAACAGGGCACAGAATAAACAGAGAGCAGGTTTTCCTTGTCTGAAAGTGTTTGTCAAACTGTTACTCTTTATGTTTCATTAAAGTTTTTACAGTGAAGAAGTGCAGACACATTAACAGCTGTTAGAGCTGGATGACAGATGATACTGATCATTAATTTCTCGTTTCTCTCCTTTTCCTGAGTTCATCTTGTTTGCTTCACTTCATGTTTTTGTTTTTCTTACTTTATGTGTGAAATATTCTGTTTTATTTTGGTACCTCGTGCTCTGGTTCTTTCTCACTTCCTGTTCTTGTTTGTTTGTAAGTGAATGTGTGTGCAGGTTAGTTACCCCTGTGTCTCATTATCTCATCTTTTTGTCTCACCTCTGTCTTGTTGTCTCACCTGCATCTTTTCTTAGTTTTTTCTTGTTTTATTTGTATTGTTCAGGTTCAGTTTTGCTCTTATAACCTAAGTTATTTTTTCTCTAACTTTTGCTTATTTTGATACTTTGAAAATTAATTACTATATCTACATGGGTCCTCCTTCTTTTTTTTTTTATCACTTACAGATGTGACAACAGCTTTTCCTGTCTCATGTTTCTTTCCTCTCCTCACTATGTAACTCATCAAGAACATGTTTCTTTCCACCTTGATAAAACTGTTGTAGAAGTGGAGCAAATGTTTTCTATTTTTATTTACACACACACTAAGTCAGTTAAATTAGAAAAACATTAGCCCTTACTTTTATGTGTCATTTCACATCAAAAATCTTCTCTGTTTCTGATTAGATGGATAAAAATAATCTTTTATTGGACATGATGACTATACAGGACTCAGTTTGTGTGGGTTTAATGATTCAGAACATAGAAAAACACCCAGAACACAGTTTCTTTATATTATTCAGGTGGTTTTTAATTTTGTGCATCATTATGAAAAAACACAGCATAGTTGTTGTTCATTTATCAACTTGTAGTTACTTTTAGTTAAGGGTTTTCTTTTTGAAGAAATATGTGAAACAACAGCTGTTACCGTACAAACAGTTAAATATAGTTTTCATGTACACTAATTGGCCAAAAAAATGTCAGCACCAAAAGAAAATAAAAGGTTACACTCTAATTGGTTGGACCCTGCACAAAGTGTTCTCTTGAACATCCAAAAGATTCTCAATGGGGTTAAAGTCTGGACTCTGTGGTGGCCAATCCATGTGTGAAAAAGATGTCTCATGCTCCCTGTACCACTCGTTCACAATTTGAGCCCCATGAATCCTGGTAGTGTCGTCTTGGAATATGCCTGTGCTGAACCTAGACCTGAGCACCTGCAGAAATCCCAGATCAGTGCTCTGCCTCTACAGGCTTGTACAGTAGGCACTCGGCATGATGGGTGCATCACTTCACCTGCGTCTCTTCTTACTCTGATGCGCCCATTACTCTGGATCACGGTAAATCTGGATTCATTAGACCACATGACCTTCTTGCATTCCAAATATCCAGACCAAAGATTCTCAATGGGGTTTAGATCCATGTGTGAAAAAGATGTCTCATGCTCCCTGAACCACTCGTTCACAATTTTAGCCCCATGAATCCTGACATTGTCATCTTGGAATATGCCTGTGCCATTAGGGAAGAAAACATCCATTGATGGAATAACCTGGTCATTCAGTATATTCAGGTAGTCAGCTGACCTCATTCTTTGGAAACATAATGTTGCTGAACCTAGACCTGAGCACCTGCAGCAACCCCAGCTCATTGAGATTTTATAGTTAAACAGATTATCATTTAGCGGGCATCAATACTGTGTTGGTACATATGTGAAAGGTACCCATCCCTACCTGAAGTGATTGAATGAGTTTTATAGATGAGAAATGCACACATTTTTAATTCATTAATTTAACTCTGAACCAGGTAAAAACTTAATGAGACATAAAAAGTGACCTGGCCAAGAGGCACTACACATTTGTTTTATTTAAAGCACAAAACCCCATTTGTAGGATGTTTTTTACCATCTGCAGCAAATGTTTGTGAATTTCTATAAATCACTTAAAGGTCTAACAAACACCTGGATTATGGTCAGGGTGAAGCTCCTTGATCCAGTTTTAGAGTCATTTCTTTCAGGGAGAAACAGACTGATAGAAGCCTGGTAGATAGAGTCGTTATTAATTGAGAGGCAGTCTGGCATCTGTTCCTTCTGCTTGTTTGTGTAACTTTCCCCTCTTTGTTTATCTCTGATGTAGGCTCACACTTTGAGCCAGCAACACCTCAGTTTAATGGGAAAATCTCCTTGGGTTTATGTCAGCTGCTAGAATCTTAAGCCAGGGGCTGTATAGAAAAGTGAAACTATAAAAAAGAAAAACAAGAAATTCTTCTGTCTCCAATAAACTGTACCATAAAACAGCCTGCATACATACCAGCCCCTTTATTAATCCAGTTTTTGACATCCCCCCTCCTCCTGACTTGGAAGTCTGGAAGCACAACTGTACATTTTAAACTGGCAATTTCATGGAGCACAGAAATAACAAGCAGTGGCTGTGAAAGCCACAGTGATATAGCATTCTTTTTGTCCTCTCAGCCTCTCCCTCACTCTCTGCATCCACATCAGATATTCTTTTATAGCAGTCTCAGGGGGGAACAGGGAGGGAGGCTGCGCAGTGTGAGCTGACCCACACTGAATGCAGACGTTCTCCTCTCTAGCCTGCTCTAATTCCTAATTTTACCCACAGTTGTACATGTGCGCTCACACGCAGCTGGAAAACATTCACACAGTCGGCCCGTCGGTGCCCTTGTTATTCACTGCGGCGCTCATTTTCTCGGCGTCTTTGACCCTCGCTTTTTTTTATCCTGATGCAATCGTGTGAATGCTTCTTTTTGTGGGAGTGAGGCTGAGCGACACATTCGTTTACATTTGTATTCCTGCTTTGTGAGTGTTGTTGAAATGACTTTTCTGTTTGTGCAGGTTTGGGCTGCACAGTATACCGTTTCAATTTTATCATTTGTCGTATTCAGATCCCAAGTTTCTGTCATATGAAGAAAAAAGGGACACAGTCTGGGGCCTAAAAATGTATTTGAGCCTTTAAATTAAGTTTCTGTATCCTGTCCACACCATAGACTGTATAATGAGTGGACATAACGTTGTTCGGCTCAAACTGAAGCCTCCTGCAGATGCCCCGCCCCCTGGTGTCTGGCTGCAGTATAGGTCATAAGCCCCGCCCCCTGGTGTCTGGCTGCAGTATAGGTCATAAGCCCCGCCTCCCCATGTATTCCAGATATGAGCCGGGAAAACTTTAAAAAATTACGATACCTCGTAGAAACGTTTCTCTCATCTTTACGCTAGGGGAGTTTGACGATGTCATCTGGCTGCATGGTGTTCGGGTGTTTTTTTTCTGAGAAGTTAGTTTCTCATTAGTTATTGGACGTTAAAAGCCGTGTTATAAGTTTCGTTTTACGATAGTTGACAGCTGCCGTTCGTGAGTAGTTTTTATCGGGGATATAAGAAACTTCGGGAAAGAGCCAAAAGGAGACTAAACCTTCTGAAGAAGAAGAAATAAATATTTTTATTTCTCTTTTCTACTCCGCTCCACCGGAAATTCTCTACTGCGCAGACTCTGGCTGCACAATGGCAGCTAGAGAAACAGGGTTTTTTGGCTTCAAAAACGTAGAACGGTGACAGGTGGAAGCACGCTGTCCATTCTATATACAGTCAATGGTCCACACCCAAATGTGTAGCTTTTTAAACATTTGAACACATTACATTCAACAACTCTCACAGTTTTTTCACCTTCTCAGTCCTCTGTCATCACCTGCTGTTATCAGGGTCGGGCAGAGTGACGTGCAGTGTGAGTGGTCGAGTGACTGAGAGTGAGGGGGGGATTTGGACTATCTGACAGTTTGTTTATAGTTAATATCACATAAGGTGATTTACTTATTATTATTACTTATTCAGGGTTAAAGGCAGCAGTTCCAGATCTGAGCTTTGTTCAGCTTTGTCTTCAGTCAGAACGGGCTCAAAGTTTGTTTTTCAGCTCTAAGTTTTGATCCTCTGATCACCCATTTTAATATTTATTGCCCTTTTTCTCTTATCTATAGTTCACATTCAAGATACACTCCTGATGGTCCTGATGGCGTCCAATGTTACTGTCATGACAAGGAGATCCCACTGAGATGTTTTCTAGGCGGCACAGTGGAGGGGGGTAGTGATGTGTCGTTCATGAACGATTCATTCAAATGAACAAATCATCTGGGTGAATGAACTGAACCAATCCATTTACTTTTTTTTTTTTTCCTTTTTTTTCATTGGCTACAGCTGAAATAAATTAAGGTTCTGGAGTGGCCATCTCAGTCTCCTGAGCTCAGTATCATTGAGCCACTCTGGGGAGATCTCAAACCTGCAGTTCATGCAAGACAAACCAAGAATTCACAGGAACTGGAGGCTTTTTGCCAAGAAGAATGGGCAGTTTTACCATCTGAGAAAATAAAAACCCTCATTGACAACAACTAATCTTTTCAAATCACTTACTTGAAAAGATTTGTTCATTTATGAACTGCAGTTGCTCTCCCCTTTCTTGTCTCTATCTCTCTTGACCGTTAGAGTTGCCCAAGCAAGTTCAATAAACAGTATAAAACATACAAGGTCAAAATACATGTATATAAAAATAAAAATCAACATATCCTATAATGGAATTGTAGATATATTGAATTGAGGTGAATTTAAGGTACATGTAATTCTAATTCTGCCCAGTCAAAATTAATTTAGAGATACATTGGATGTGAATTATAGATATCTACAATTCATTTGCAGATATCTGTGATTCACATTTTGGATATTGGAAATGACGTAGTAGATATGTTGAATGAGAAAGCCCATACACTTGAATGGCAAAAAGTGACATATTTTGGATATCCAAAATGACATTGTAGATATGTGAAATGTTCTTTTTGAATGGAAAAAACTGAATTACTGATATCTGCATCGCATACTCAGTCAAGCTTTTAAATGTTAAAATCACTCGCCATACAATATTGGACTCAGATGAAAATGCACAAACATGTTCAGTGTCATAGCTTGAGTGAATGTATATCAAATCAAATCAAATCAAATTTATTTGTACGTTAGGAACTTTATTTGCAGAGAAAGCGCCAGTGCAGAGACAAACAAAACACAACACATGTCCATTCACAAGCCAAAGTTCCATAAAAAATACCTTAAAAGACATTAAATGGGGGCGCAGATGGCCTAGTGGATATGGCTGCGCACCATGAGGTTCGCCCTCGAGCGGGTGGCCCGGGTTCGATTCCCACCTGTGGCCTGTTTCCCGCATGTCATTCCCCACTCTCTACCCCCTTTCATACTCTATCCACTGTCCTTACCCTATCCAATTAAAGGCAGAAAAAGCCCAAAAAATATCTTAAAAAAAAAAAAAAAAAGACATTAAATGGGTGAAAAGGAAATTGTCGGTGTTTACTTTTTTTTTCAATTTATTATTTTAATTAAAAACACTTTTTAGTTAGGTTGATCTTGTGTTTATGCGACAGCCATGATACACCTTGACTGGCACATAAAGGCAGGGGCCGCTAGTCGCTGATTGTGGCTTTAATTGATAATGATCCAGATTCCAATATATTAAAGTAAAAGAGTATAATCATTTTCTTCTAAAGTGAATCTGCTTTTAATTTTGGGGAAGTAAGCTGCCAACTGTGACATTGAGTTTTTTTTTTTTTTTTTCCTTATGCTGTGTAATCAGTGCAGGCAGTGTGTGTGTGTGTGTGTGTGTGTATACAAAACGGAGAAGTGAAGAGAAATAAGCTGAACAGATTACTGTCTTTGTGATCAAACATTAATATCAGCTCAGTCAGACAAACTCACGTTATTTGGCTTAAAAGTTTATCACAGAAGCAGAAAATTGTCGTATTTAGCGTCTCGGCTCCAAACCTCATCAATCGTGGCAGATTAAGTTTAGATACAGAGGAAGCGAAGTGAATGGGATAATATGTAAAAGCTGCTTTAATCAGAGCCTGTAAGTGGATTCTGGGAGCTGAAGTTTGTGAGTAAGGTGCAGCTGTAACTTTGATGAATCTGCAGAGACTAGAAATCATGTAGATTGAATAGAGCGCCAGATTGGGAGATGTGTTAGTCAGCTGATTATGAGAGCGGCACGTCAGCGTGAATAAGAGCAGCTTGAGTTATTGGATTTGACTGCATCTATGGTGTCGTTTCACTTTGATGGGAACAGGATGTCATCCAAACGTCAATTAATTCACAAATCATCACTTAAAACGTGTCAGAACGACTCTATCTCTGCACTCCAGGAATAAAAAAAAAAAAAAGAATGGAAAGGATGCAAACTCAAGGACTCCTTCAAGGTTTAACAGCTGTTGAGAACCAGGCAATGACGCATTCAGCCGAAGGTCACCAGTTTACAAGGTCACCATTCAAAGTGTTACACCGGCAGCTGACAAAGACACACTCTCTGGATCAGACTCAAAGAAGATGAGCGTTAGGAAGTTATTAAATGAAGTGAATCACTGTTGTGTTGTTGTGGACTGCAGGTCCACGTACTCGACCAATCAGAAGCGTTATAGATTGAAGGCCCCCACCTCTGAGCTTCAGAACCTTAAGGAAGTTTTTTTCAGGAGGAAGATTCACTTTTAGGCCTCAACAGGAGGTGACATATGTTCTCTTTGGCCCTGACATGTCCTCCTTATTGGTTGTAAAATCAACTCAGGGAGGATTTTGTAAAATTCCCCAAAAAGTCTGTTTTTTTTCTCAGCATGTTCTACAGATTACTGATATTTATGATAAAGCTCTGTACTGAGCTGACAGTATTCTGATGCACCAACCTGTGAATATGTTCAGCAGGAAAACATGAAGCTCTGACTGGTTGAAATAAAATTTTACAGACAAACTACAGATATACTGTAGTCCCTCTCTTTTCCTCTTGGTTGTGACCAGTGGGAGGCACCGTGTATTGCGATATGTAACATTTAAGAGCCTCAAAATCTAAATTTAACTTAACTATGATTTGAGGGATAATTAAAATTTTTAAACAAGACAAGTTTATATATTTTTCTTTGTGTTTACACATGTGGTGAGGAATTACTACAGAAGCATAATTGCGCAAAAATAAATAAATATAAATAAATAAAAACGGGTCTTTTGAGAATTTTTTTGGGCCAAATTTGTCTCAAAATTATAAATAAAAGTCAAAGTTTTGAAAAAAAGTATAATTTTAAGCTAACAAAGTCAAAGTTTTGAGAAATTAAGTCAAAATAAAACAGTGGAAAATAAGAATTTTAAGATGAAACGTCATAATTATGCAAAATCAGGTCATTACGGAAATAAAAAAAATTCTTAACATCAAAATTTTGAGATAAACATCAGATTTTTAGATAAAAAGTCACAATTCCAAGGAAAAAAAAAACTTGAAATAAAGAGCAAACAAGTCATGAGAACAAAAGGTCATAATTTTAGTGGTCAAAATTTTGAAATGAAAAGTCAATTTGTAAACCAACAAAGTCAAAATAAAATGATGGAAATCAGAATTTAAGATGGAAAGTCATAATTACACAAATCAAGTCAGTTATAAAAATAAAAAGTGAAATTGTTCAAGTCAAATTTTGAGGCAAAAAGAAAAAAAAAATCAAAATTTAGAGATAAAAAGTCACAATTCTGAGTAAAAAAAAAAAGTCAAAATAAAGAGGAATCAAGTCAAAGTCATGGGAACAAAAAGCTCAAATTTTGATTGTTAAAATTTGGAGAGAGAAAGTCAAAATTGTGGGATGAAAAGTTAAAACTTTGGGCTCTGTGCTTGAAAGTTTGAGAAAGAAAATTAAAATTTTGACTCAAATAATTGAAATCTTGAGATATCAAAGTCAAAGTTATAAGAAAAAAGTCAAAATTTTTAGATCAAATTTCATAATTTGACCTTTTTTTTTATTAATGTGATGTTTTATGTAGAATTGTTGCATTGAATTGAAAATAACTTCATCAAATCAGTTTTGCAATTATATATTCTCAACTGGCAGAAATTAGCTTTCTACATTATTTATGTTTACATTATTGGAAATGTTTACGTCAAACAGAAAACAAGTGTTTGAAATAAATGTATGGTTTATGGAGCTACTTTGTTGTCTTTTGGCCCTTTTCCACTGACTCGCCTTGGCCCTACTCTACCCGGCTCTACTCGCCTCTACCCGGTTTGTGTTGTGTTTCCACTAGCGCGGTACTACGCGGCAGACGCCAGTTTTTAGTACCTACTCTACCCTGCTTCCAAGCGAGTAAAGCCGATACTAAAAGGTGACGTCGACGGACTGCCGGTCACTCATTGGTCAGAGAATGTCCTCACGGAAGCTTAAGACTCTGTAGAATCACTTACAGGAGGCAAACGAATAAGTCAGCAGCGGGTTTTTAATGACATTTAAACCCGACGGCACAGAACCAGACTGAATGAAGACAAAATACAGCCCTAAAATGCACCTTCATGATTCCTAAATAAGATAAAAGTCCTTTTTAAAAACGAAAAAGAAGTTAACAGCAAAGATAGTTCGGTTTAAAGAGTCTTTCAGATTAAATCAGAGTTCGTCGGTGCAGGAGTGATCTGTCTGCCACGAGAGTCTTTAAGCACCAATCAGTCCATTAATCCACAGGGAACCAAAAAGGAAAAACAGTTCAAAGAAGAATGATTGATCAACAAAAAATCTCTGGTGTACCAGGCCCAAAAATCAAAAATTAAAGTGATCTCACTGGATCCAGTGAAGAGTTGATGTCAGGAAGCAGCTCCTTCGTTTCCCTCTGCGTGCAGCGGCACAAGGCTGTTGTTTACCTCTGCTCCTGTGTCATGCCGCACCACATTGAGCCGCTGTATTACTTTAACGAAATCCTTTGAAAGCTTTGTTTTTTCCTTTAAAGGCCACGGTGGCACATATGTAAGTACAAAATTATGTTTGTGTCGCGTTATAGATGACATGCACGCACTTCTGCGCAGCACTTTAGCTCAGCTGTGTTATAAGATCCACGCCCACCGTGAGTCTGTAGTCGGGCTAGTGGAAAAGCTAACCAAACCGTGTAGAGCCAAGTAGAGTAGGGCCGAGCCGAGTAGGGCTGGAATTGTATAGTGGAAAAGCGCCATTTGAGGCTATTTTGGTATTTTTGCAGCATCTTTAAAAGCCTGGATAGGGAGTTTTCTTTTTGGGGTTTTAAATTATACTCACCTTATTGAACAGCGGTCCAGAGTTCCTGCTGTTGAAAAGCACCTTTGCCTTCTGATGGTATCCACGTTTTTTTAAAATTCAACATGATGAGATCCTCTTGAAAAACGAGACAGCCTGGGAATAGATTAAAAGAACCAGGTCAGAGAAAAGAGGACGATTCAAGGTTCACATGTTCAGTGTTAGACAGAGAGAGATTTAGAGGTTATGAATGCTTGTTTGGCAGCACATGTCGTTATCACAGCAGCTTTCCCAATCCGCTTTGTTGGACGAGGTTAGATGTGTCATATCACAGGATCAACAGGATCATCAGAGCAGAAACAGACTGTCCTTTGTTTCAACATCAGTCTGAGATTATTTTGGTTTTAATCATTAAGAAGTGTTTTCTATAAATAACAGAGACGGCAATAAAAAAGACATGAGCTTAGGATGTGTGCAGCACTTTCTTCTCAATACTGGATAAAAAACACTGAGTCTACACATGGCTGAGAGTGGAAGAACGCAGCAGGAACATTTTTATTTCAGAGTTCTTCAGGAGCAGACAGGAATTCTGAATTTCCTTCAGTACTCCAAGTTTTTCTCAGACTGAAAAGTTAGAAAATAAAAAAGAAAGGGCTCAGAATTCTAAGATTCAAATGCTGCGTGCTCAGAATTCTGTGATGATGGTCTCATAGATAAGGTCTATACCTTGTTCTTTAATTTAACAGAATATTAGCTTTAGTTTTATTTTATTATTATTATTTTTTTTAATCTTATTTACATGTTGGGATCATTTCTGCCTCATTGTTGCATATTCACAACTCTCCTCTGCTCTCAGTATCGCGCACAACAGAGTTCCGCCCCGATGAACACAAACACACAAAGGTGTGGGTGTACACACAGACACACAAAGGTGCCCACACACACAGATGAGCACACTCTGTATAGTGGACAGAGAGCCAGAAGTAAAATGTAGTACTTTGTATTTCCCCCTTTAACATCAATGACAGCTTGAAGTCTTTTGTGCTCGTTGTGGATGAGGGTCTTTATTTTCTCAGATGGTAAAACTGACCATTCTTCTTGGCAAAAAGCCTGCAGTTCCTGTAAATTCTTGGTCTGTCTTGCATGAACTGCAGGTTTGAGATCTCTCCAGAGTGGCTCAATGATATTGAGATCAGGAGACTGAGATGGCCACTCCAGAACCTTCACTGTTTTCTGCTGTAGCAAATAGCAGGTTGACTTAGCCTTGTGTGCTGGATCATTGGCATGTTGGAACGTCCATGTATGTCTCATGCACAGCTTCTGGGCTGATGAGTGTAAATTTTCCTCCAGTATTTTCTGAAAACATGCTGCATTTATCCTTCCACCAGTTTGGACCAAGTTTCCTGAGCCTTTGTAGCTCACACATCCCCAAAACATCAGTGATCCACCTCCGTGTTTCACAGCAGGAATGGTGTAACTTTCATCATAGGCCTTGTTAACTCCTCTCCAAATGAAACGTTTATGATTGTGGCTAAAAAGTTCAATTTTAGTCTCATCGCTCCAAATGACTTTGTTCCAGAAGTTTTGAGGCTTGTTTCTGTGCTATTTGGTGTATTGTAAGCGGGATACTTTTAGGCATTTGCATAGAAATGCCTTTCTGTAGCAACTCAACCTTGCAGCCCATTTTTCTTCAAGTGCCTCCTTATTGTGCATCTTGAAACATCCACACCACATTCTTTCAGAGAGTCCTGTATTTCAGCTGAAGTCATTTGTGTGTTTTTCTTTGCATCCTGAGCAATTTTCCTGGCAGTTGAAGCAGAAAGTTTTGTTGGTCTACCTGACCGTGATTTGATTTCAACAAAATCCCTCATTTTCCACTTCTTAATTAGAGTTAACTGCTTATTAGCATCCTCGATTCCTTGGATATCTTTTTACATCCTTTTCCTATTTTATACAGTTGGATTACCTTCTCCTGCAGATCCTTTGACATTTCTTATGCTTTCTTCATGACTCAGAATCCAGAAATGTCAGTGCAGCACTGGATGAAAGATGCAAGTGTCTGTCAGGAGCTCGGAAACTCACTGACCTTTTATACACACTCATTGTACACATACAGTGTGTTTTCTTTACTAATGGCTGAACCGTACAGGCCCTGATCCTTTTATTCATTTAGTCCATAATTACTCTTCCTCCTTCACACAAACCCATAAATGAATCAAAAGGAAACTGTTGAACAACTCTTTCTGTGACTGAAGATAGTTTTTATTCAAGCCATTTGTCCCAGATGATCTGATTTCTTGCTTTTCTTTGATAATCCTATAAAGATATGCAGTCTATCTGAGTTTGTACCACTGACTGGTGAAAGGCAGAATTTGAAGTTGATTAAGAAATAATCAATAATTTGGTTCAAAAATAACCGGCGGGCTCACGCTGATAAAAGTAAGCGTGGGATGCAGCCGTGCACACGACAAGAGCGAAATACTCGATGAGAAAAGAAAAGCCTTGGAGACAAATTGAATTCACACATGCAAACACACACGCTCGTATACACACTCCCACACACTCTCTCTCTCTCTTTTCGTTGGACTCGCTCTGTCTCGTCCTGACCCTATTTTGATAAACTGCTTTTTTAAGGCAGTGCTTTTGTGTTTGGTTATGATTCAGCAGGAGAAGTTAAGAGTTTTTTTTTTTTTTTTTGTGTGTGTGCTGCAGAAGCCTCAGTGTGTTCTGCTGTTATCTCCATTCTTAAAAATATTACATTTGGGAAGAAAAACAAGATCTGATCATCAAATTATTTTAACCCTTTGAGTCCGGATGTGTCGGCGTAGACACGTCAGTTCGCAAGTTTAAAAAAAATTCCAACGGTTTCTGAAAGCTTAGACGTTGCTCTTTCAGCCAATATGTGGTTATTATGTTAATTTCACTCAAGTGTTTAAGGAAACCCGCAAATAAACACACAGACCCCAGAGCGGATGGATGCATGGAGAAAACAGAGGGGAGTTTTTCCACAAATGCCAAAAAGAGGATGATCCCTGGTTATAAAACTTCTTCTAAAGCCTCTGCACAATTCTGAGAAAAAAAGGAGCAACTTCATGAGAGAAAAGGTAGCGTTAGATGGGATGAATGTCAGCATGAATGAAGCTCTCTCTGTCTATTTTTTTTAACTTCATATACACATTTAGATGCGTAATTTGATGCCTGTATTGTGTGGTGACTCTTTTGGAAGGATGTACCAAGCCCAACAATATGAACGCATTTCAGTGTTGAGGATTGTTACGCCACATTATGTAGGAAGGCCGCATTATGTAGGAATGCCGCATTATGTAATAATGTAATAAATTTTGACTTTTTTTCTGTAATAATGGTGCATTTTGTTAAAATCTGACGCATTTTGTAATAATATTTTGTATGTCTTCCAACATTTTATTGCACTGAAAACATTCATATTACTAAAACTTATTTCGAGCAATTTTTGTCTTTGTGAACTCCCAAAAACAATCTCTGTAAATTCAGTTATATTTGACTTAGATTTGCCCAACGAATGATCTTGCTACTTTTTAAAATAAATCTATGTTTACGATTCATGCTGGTATGCTGATAATCAATGTAATTCTGAAGGTAAGTTGATTTTTTTTTGGTCTAATTAAGACATCAGTTATGGTAGTTTATAACATAATGCACTAAATTCTTGCATTTTCTAGGAAAAAAGTGCAAAACCTGCATTTTGTAATAACTGATGCAATATGTAAGAAATTATTACATAATGCGGGAAAATGTATTACAAATTGCGCTCAAGAATTTTACTACAAAATGTGTGTTACAAAATGCGCCATTATTACAAAATAAAGTCAGAAAGTTTAAGGTATTCCAGAATAAAATGGGCCTATACTGTTATTCTCAGGATATTTTTGGACCCTTTTATAGTCATGATAAGCAAAATAATCCAGGCAGGTGTCTTAGGGTGAGGGGTTAAAACAATGTTTAAACATAAAACAGTTAAAAATCACATATAAAGAATGTGTTTTCACAGAACACATGAATGAAGGGGAGGTGTGAGAACCACTGGATGAATGAATGTTACTGTTGTTGTTCTGTATTAATTTATGTTTATAACTGTAGTATACATTTTTCTAAATATAGTATCAAAGACTTATAACATATGGCTATTATTATTTTATCCAATATTATTATCATTGTTATCAAATATTATGTATGTATGTATATATATATATATATATGTGTGTGTGTGTGTGTGTGTGTCTATATATGTGTATATATATATATATATACACACACATATATATATATGTGTATGTATATAAGTATGTGTATATGTATGTGTATTTATGAATATGTATGGATATGCATGTATGATTTAACTAGAGATATTTATTGAAAATTACTATAACATGTTAATCATGTAATTAGGGAAAAGGGGTGGGACTTGATAAGTTTTACTTCTTCCTACTCCTTTTTGAACATGCCATTGTTTGATTTTGTTGTTAGGTTTTTTTGTTTTGTTTTTTATGTATTTTCTTCATGTTCAAAATAAACCGAAACCTAAACCTAAACCTAAACCTAAACCGAGGGTTCGACTCTATTGGGTTAAGGTTGGAGAACTTCTTCCCCCTTTAGCTCTGTGTAAAAACAACGTCTGCTTCCTCGCTGTTTGTTATTCCAGCCGGGATGCGGCGCCGAGCATCCTGCAGCTCCAGGAGTGAACTTGAAGGGAGACCTTCTGCTTAAAACTGAGTCACTGGGTTTGTGTGTATTCGGCGCGCATGTGTATGTGCGCACAACTGGTTTTGATGTTCTCGCTCTCTGTGAGGACGAGGGTACCATCGTCTGCCACTGCTGCTGGAAATACTTCTGTGACTCCCCCCCCGTCCTCTGTGGGCCGACAGAAGGAGCTGCTGTATGACAAGTCATTGATGTCTGGATGATCTGAGAGGACACTGTCTGCACTACCCATGTCTCTCACTCTGTGTGTGTGTGTTTGAAGAGGAACAAGGGAAGCTTACTGCCTTTTTCAGCAACAAAGATCCGTGTCGAGGCTTATCTCATGTCTGAAAGCGTGTCCAAAATGTCTTGAAGGTGTGGTTAAAATAATTCATCTCTATGTTAAAGACAAAAAAAGAAGGAGGTGTGGATGGTTATAACAATACCGGCCGACTGCGCCTGCTACATGAAATGTGAGCAGATTAAGGCGACACATTTCCATGCAGCAGAACAACTCAGTTACCTCCTCCCACTCATGTAAATAGACTCGGTACATATCAGCACAAAGGAACAGGTGTGAAAAGACCTGAGAAACAAACACAACTCCAACAGGAAGAAGTCTGAAAAAGAGGTAAATACCAGGTTAAACTTTTATTCAAAGTTTTTCAACGACTGAAAGTTATAGAAATGAAAAATGAATCAGTAAAACAAGAAAAGTATGCATAAAAATAAAAACCTCCACATACATGCATGTAAATGATTTCAAACATGGAAATGATTAACCCATTACATCCCACCCAGTTCTGGCCTACATATCGTGCTAAGTTTTTAAAGCTTATAACTGTAGAACCATACAGTCACCAGTGACCTCATTTGAAAGATTAAAGTCTCTAGTTTCAGAAAATGACATGTTTTTATTAGTGCTGTCAAAATTAACGCTTTAACTTTGGAGATTAATATTAATTTTATAATGCGTTATTTAAAAAATTAACGCAGTTTTCACAGTTTTGTTACTTCCTGTCACTGCTGACCTGTAACCTCTGATGACGTATGCAGCCAAACTAGCAAGCCTAACTCCAAAAGCTTATCTGCACTTTATCAAAGGGCTGCTTTTATTATTATTTTTTCTGTTAACACTGTAGATATGAGCCTTTTAAGCTGAGTCAATGTTGATTGTGTTTCACAGGAAAGAAACTATGCTGAGAGATCAAAGAAAGTTATTAAATAAAATAGTCTTTCAATCTAAATTTACTGTCTTTGTGTAGATTCTACATTAATTCCATGATTTTACTTGAGTAAATATCTGTTACAAGCTTCTGTCTTCAGTAGGAAAATGAGATTAATCGAGATTAATGTACTGATGAATTAATCTAGATTAATCTAGATTAACTACAGAAAATTGTGAGATTAATTAGTTAATTTTTTTTAATCTATTGACAGCACTAGTTTTTATATGTGGCTAAAGTCCACATCAGGATAAATGCAGCTGAAACACCTTCTTTTCCTCTTACCTTGTAGGAGTTAGAGAGTTTTAAGTCTCAGCTGACAACTTTGCACAAACAAAACCAGCTCCATCAAAGCTCAGTGTCCTCTTTGTAGTCAACTTTGTTCTCTCTGTAAAAAGGTTCGCCAAGTACCTTGAAATTATAGCACCTGGATGCAACAATCTTGGCACTTACATGAATATATATGAATATGCACGCTATTGGTTACTGTATGTTTGATTGACAGGGCTGATAGCCAATAAACGAGCCTGTTAGGGGGGCAAAGAGCAGAAAGCCTCTGGTCATGGTCACGAATTGTCTTATTATTCTTGATATGAGCTACATTCAACTGATAAGTCCAGGAAAATGTCTTATTTCAAGTTATTAAAAGACAAAAAGAGCTCTGAATTGCTTTAATCTGTCCAAAACAAAAATCTGCCAGTGAAATAAGAAAAAAGTTTCTTGTGTACGACAATAATTTCAAGAAACTTTCATGTGATTTTTTCTTATCCCATTAACAGAAAACTTGAAATAAGACATTTTTTATGACCTGGTCTGGTGAATATGGCTCAAATCAAGAAAAATAAGACCCTTCTTTTATTACAAATAAGACATGATGATTGGCTTAGATTTCACTTTTTGCAGAATGTGATGCCATTTCCTGCTGATGTCAGTCTAAAGTTGCACCTGTCGTCTTTGCTCCTGAATGATGTGTCACACTGAAGCACTCTGGTGATATCATTTATGCATCAAAGCTGCAGCAGGAGGAAGCAAGATGACACTGAGGTGTGCTGAAAGGGACAAAATAGCCAGTTTTTTTAAAAAAAGGACAATTCCTATATCTTATCATGTCCAATTCTTACAACTCTAGAAAAATATATATGATAAATAATAAATTAAATCAGAAACTTTACAAGTGATTTTGCTCTCAGGTTTGACAGGACAGACTGCAAGCTGAGAAGCAGTGCTGTGACACCCCCCCCCCCCCCCAACACCCTTCCCCCACCCAAATGTACAAGCCTCTGAGTTTTGTTGACATTTTTTAATATGTGCTTATGTGCTGAGGTGTTGTTTTCCTAACCCCACACTTTACCCCTCTACAGGAGTCTAGTTTGGGAGTTGCTTTTTTACCTCTTCCTCCCTCTTGTTTCTCCTTTTTCTCATCTAATTAAATGGGGCGCTGTGCACACTGGCTGATCAACAGTTCCTTCGCTCATGTCCTCCCCCAGTTATTACTGCCTTTTTATGTTTCTTGGACAGGAATGAAATGTAATTTTGGTGCTCTGAAACATGTGCAACCACAAATAAAGTATTTTTTGCTGTGTCTAACAAAACAAACAAACATAAAAAAACCCCACAACTGATATTTTGAACATGTTTCTATTTCATCTTTACACCAATATGCTTTTATGATACACATTATTCCATCAAATTGCTTCACTTTTCTCTTGCTGAAATTGGTTCCCTTTTTTTTCCAAGTTTTCCAAGACACTTCCGGACAATGTAAAGTTATAATGTCATACACAAATACATTCCCATCCCCCTCATTCTTCGGGAGTGCCCTTCTACAGTTGGAACTTGCATTTTCCCAGACTGTTGCCGTGTTTATTGAGAAATTAAGAAACGCCAGCGGTACAAATCAACATGTAATAGTTAAAGTTTTCTCATTTACTTATCTCATTTTAAGGGTGCTCCTCTTCCATGTGCTCTCTCTGCACAACTCACTCTGTTTACAAACTGCTTTCATTGGAAGTTAACAAGCTTAAGTCTGCATGAAAAGTCATCAATCTCTCCATTTTCTTCACTCCACCGCTCTGTGCACATGCAAGGTGTTTTAATACGAAAGAATGACTAAAGTTGTTTTCGTTCAGTTATTTTCTGTTTTTATTGTCAGACAAAACAAACGTGTAATACTGAGTAAAACATGGCCCATCAAGTAGGGGGACAATATATCCTCACACACCCTCCTTTTTTGGGTCATAAAACTACGTCATGGGGGCTTTTCTAAATTTCTCTAAAATATCCAGGTTTTTCTCAGTTTATTCTACACAACATTAATATTCATAACAAAGCGCTGCACTGGACTGCTACTGGCATAACGCCAATGTACCTACTTGTCAAGATGAGTATTCACGTCACATGCACCACAGCCCCAGGTCACTCCTCCTCTCAGATCAAAATAGAAAACACACTCTGACTGACTGCTCTGAGCTCACATACAGAAAATACCAGAGTGTACATGCATTTTTACAGACAAACTGCAGAAAATGTTTCCCTCTTTACATCATGGTTGAGACCTCTGGGAAACACTCTGCAGCCTACTGTCTGCAAAACTGGACATATGTGTCAGCTGCAAATAAAGATTCTATCAACTTTCAGATTTCGAGGCATAATTCATGATTTTTTCATGGGCTGACTCTCTTTTTCTTTTAATTTAGGCCCATTTATACAACAGTTCTATAACATTTCAGCTAAAAATACAAATACGTAGTGACAGAAATCTGCTCTTGCATGAATAAATGAGGGATTGAAAACGCTGTAGTATGCATGCCAGGCCTGTAGATGGCGATATAACTGAAGGAGGCGTATATATGATAACAGTTCAGAAGCTGAAGTAGAGTGGTGAGTTCATTACCCATTGCCATGTTACAATGGAAGTGTAATGCCTATGGGACGTCAGTGTTTCCACTGAAAACTCCAGCTTGCTGTTTATGTAGCAACGGTGGGCAGCAGTGTCTCTGGAAAAATTCACTCTGGAAGGTGTTTTCAAAAGTTTCAGTTTTAGGTTGATTTAACATGGTTTCTGTGTAAAAGAGAGACCAAAAGTCAACCATACCTTTGTGTTTCACCCTAAAACCGTTGTTGCGTAAACGCCCCTTAGGCATGTTGTGAGGCATTTTTGGGTTTACTCTATAGAAAAATTTCACTTGAAACTGTACAGGGTGTATTTTGAATAAATGCATGAATATTATCTACTTTGTCATCTTTGAGCAGAGATGGAAAAAGTACATACTTTCTGTACTTAGTTAGAAGTACAAATACTTGTGTAAAAAAAAGCTGAGAAAAGTAAAAGTACAAATTCATCTACTTTACCTAAGTGAAAGTGAAAAAAGTAGTAAGGAGTAGAAAGTACAGATATTTGTTTTCAAATGTAGGGAGTGAAAGCAAGAAGTTATCAAAAATATGAAGACTTAAGTTGAGTACAGATACCTGAAAAATCTACTTCAGTAAAGGAACAAAGTATTTGTACTTAAGTACTTTCAACATCTGTCTTTGAGTATGTGAGCGTTTTTGCAGTTTCTCTAATATGCTGGGTGTCATGGAATTTTCCTAATTCCTTATTATTCTACACAATTATTCCCTTAATTTCATCTGTATGTCTCAAACATAGTCACAGCTCTGTATTTGGCCTTAGATACACACATTCCTGTATTCTTCCAAAGTGAGGACTGTTTCTCTCGTATCAGGATGAGAGGGACATCCTAAACTGAACTCATTGGTCTCCTAAATAACATAACAACCTTCAGAAATGATAAATACTGAACACACAGAGAGGTCTGGGAGAATTGACTCTGCACTACACTGCGCATCCAAGTGTACTGTCTGTCTCTTCTCCTCGATCAAGCTACATAAACTTTTTCAACTTAAGTCATCGGAGTCTCCTGAGTTTTCTTCTTCAAGTGGTCAAGCTTCCAGAAAATTCCTCAACACTGGGTAGATTGTCTTGCAGTGGTGTGTTGATCAATACTGAAATATTGATAGCTCCGATATGAAATCTTTATGCTCTAAAATTCAATTCTCCAATTAAAATATCAATACTTTTTTGATACTTCAGTCATTTAGGGTACTGCTCATCATCAACAGGAACACAGGAAAGTAACGATTTAGAGCTTGTCTAAATGACACACAGTTGATGGAAATAACTTTTTTTCCACACTTGCATGAGTGCAGAATGTATAAGTATGGATGTGTAAGTGCAGAATAAATGCATAAGCTCTGAATGAATGTCCAAGAATGCGTTAGTTCGGAATGCATTAGCGCTAAATGTGTGAGTGTGGCATGCATGAGAATGGGATGCATAAGTATGGAATTTGTTAGTTCAGAATGTGTCAATGTGGAAGGTGTAAGTGCCAAATATGTAAGTGCGGAATTTGTAATTGCAAAATAAATGGATAAGCTCTGAATGAACGTCCAATCATGAAGCGCTTAGGTGTAGAATACATTTGTATGGAATGCGTCAATGTGGAATGCAGAAGTGTGAAATTGTGGAATATCCTAGTCCTGAATGCAGTAGTGCAGAATACTTAAGTGTGGAATTTGTAAGTGCAGAATGCATTGGTGTGGAATACATAAGTGTGGAATATGTTGGTATTAAACACATTTGTGCAGAATGTGCAACTATTGAATGCAGAATGTGTTAGTGTGGAGTGCGTAGAACAGAATGCATTTGTGCAAAATTGTTGAATACCCTAGTATGGAATGTGTTCGTGCAGAATGTATAAGTGTGGAATATGTTGGTATTGGATGCATTAGGTAGTTTGGAATAGTTAGTACGGAATATGTTAGGGAGGAATACGTAAGTACAGAATGCATCAGTGCGGAATGCAGAATGTGTTAGTGCAGAGCGTGTGAGTGCAGAATGTGTGAGTGTGGTGTATAAGTTTGGAATGCATTAGTGCAGAATGCATAAGCAGAACAGCACCCTGCACAGTCAGTCATTCAGTATGTGTCTGTAGCGTAGACTGTATAATGAGTGGAAGTAACGACGTTCGGCTCAAACTGAAGCCTCAGGCAGATGCCCCGCCCCCTGGTGTCTGGCTGCAGTATAGGTCATAAGCCCCGCCTCCCCATGTATTCCAGATATGAGCCGTAAAACTTAAAAAAATTACGATACCTGGTAGAAACGTTTCTCTCATCTTTACGCTAAGGTAGTATGACGATGTCATTTGGCTGCATGGTGTTCGGGTGTTTTTTTTTCTGAGAAGTTAGTTTCTCATTAGTTATTGGACGTTAAAAACCGCGATATAAGTTTCGTTTTACGATAGTTGACAGCTGCCGTTCGTGAGTAGTTTTTACCGGGGCTATAAGAAACTTCAGGAAAGAGCCAAAAGGAGACTAAACCTTCTGAAGAAGAAGAAATAAATATTTTTATTTCTCTTTTTTACTCTGCTCCACCGGAAATTCTCTACCGCGCAGACTCTGGCTGCACAATGGCGGCTAGAGAAACGGGGTTTTTTGGCTTCAAAATCGTAGAACGGTGACAGGCAGAAGCACGCTGTCCATTCTATATACAGTCATTGGTCTGTAGACATAGCAGAGTGCAAACTGAGTCACGTATTTAGCCAGTAAGCGCCAGAAACAGCTAAGATGAGTTTGATGTCTGCGGAAAAACGTTAAGGGGCAGCATCGGTGTTATATCAGTATAACTGATATTAGCCTGAACCGTTCTCAGTATCAAGTCGTAGAGGAAATGGGTGATATAGGAGATCACTAGTGTCTGGTTTTGGGCTCAAAATGTGGTCACTCTACCATCGAAATGACCTGTTTACTGTATTGACCTCAAAGCTCCCACTCTGCTAAAATCAGAGATGTTGTATCTCACTACGCACAGCCAACACAGAAAAACGACAAACTAATTATTACACTACTTTTTCTATGACTAAATAATTGGTCAATCATTTTCCAGGTTTTCCAGGATGCCTTGGGACCCTGTTTATAATCAGCTTCCATGTGTAAATGTGGGTAAGCATTTGATTGCATGTGTTGATATAGGAGATGGTGTTAGGAAAAAATGCAATGGAAACATCTCTGTTCAGAGTGAGCTGAGTTTTTTTACAGCACAGCAGAATATGGTTAGTGAATTCAGTGAATTCAGGACCCAGAGTGGATGTAAAAACCTCCTCAGTATAGCTGAACTTCTTATAATTGACTTTTGCCTCAAGCTTTTTTACAGTTTGACTGAGAAAGCTGTCATAAAAGATGTCAAAGTTGAAAATGAAACTTCACATCAGTTCTTTTAAAGCGCTGCAGAGGAACTTTTGGGTAGTGTTTACTTTGGCGTCCCCTGTGGACAAAACTCTCCGAAAAAAGTTTGCTTGAGCTGTTAAGTTAAACCCCTTATCTGACATCTTCCCCGTGTCACGCTGACAGGTTTTTAAAGTCACTGTATGGAAAAACTGTCTTTATTTGAATCATCTGGTTTTACTTTTGTAGGTTTTATGCTTGAGTATAATTTCATTCTGCCTCATTAGCAGCCATCAACTCCTCATTACAGCGTTTTGGTGTGTGAAAGAGTAGCAGGTCTTCTCCACAGTGGGTTATTTAAACCTGTCATAATGCCAAAAAACATAATCAACAATGTCTTTGTTCTTCTTCCATGTCCCTGTGAGCTTGTATGAGAGGACCAGCGTACTCAGCAACCAGAGCCCTGAAACTGAAGGAGAGTCTTGAATCTTTCATTTAGACCTGTCATCTCCTGTTGTGGTGAAATATCTTCTGAAAAAAAAAAAAAAAAAAGGAGAAAGAATCGTGTCGTAGCTGAAGGGGCTCTTCAAACTCAAGTGACAGAGAGAAAGAGAAAGTGTAATTTATGGACATTTTAATTAAAAACTCTGGAATAGGAGCCAAAAATAGGGCTGAAGTACTTGAGTAGAGGGACTGTGGTGCCGTATGTTTGCTCTCTGTATTTACAGCAGAAATGATCAGGACTGATCGGCTGGGGTTTTGTTCATTTGGAGCTTTAACATCTGTTCAGATTAGTAATCACTTAGAGAGAAGTAACATTAATAAAGAAATAAACAACTTCAGTGAGAAACATTTCAGATACACAGCAAGTCAGTGTCACATTAATGATACTGACTCTATGAAGATTCTCATCATGTGTAGTGAGAATGATGAAGTTTGTGTGGATCATGAAAATTTGGACCAGTTTTCCAATGAAATTCTCTCTAAAATAATGAACTGTAATGGAACCTTTGATCGGTTTTTCTACAATTATGGCTGCACAACACTGAGAAGACATGATGTTGCCATATTTGTGTTTCCGGTGGTATACATTGTGGTATTTTTTTCAAGTTTATTGCGTCATTCTGTTCTATTGAATTGAAAATATTATATAAAATATAAGAAAGTACACATTTAAGCAGAAGTGTCTAACCCAACCATAAAAAAACTGGGATCCAACCATATAAATATAGAACAGAATATTAAGTATTTACGGTCTACTAAAAGTGTTTGGTATATACATGATGAGATAGGTGTGGAATATTGAATATTGCACAGAGTACTGACATAATTATAGGTAATTATTGCACTTATTATTTGATTATGTTGAAAGAGGGATACCACTGTATAGCTGCAGCTTGTCTGTAAAAATACATTTCCACCCTAAAAAACAGTCAGAGCATGTTTTCCTTCATTTTCAACATTTTGACAGGTTGGTGCATCAGAATAATGCCAGTAGCTCAGTGCAGCTTTGCTTTGTTATGAATATTAATGGTCGGTTGAACAAGCTGAGAAAAACCTGGACATTTAATAGAATTTCATAAAATCCCTCAGGCATAATTTCAGGACCAAAAAGAAGAACAGTATATCCTCTATGTGTCAAAGATGTAAAATTATGAAAGGGGATCTTTTTCACATGTTTTGGAGTTGTCCTGTTATAGAACCATTCTGGAAATATACCATAGCTCTAACTTCAAAAGTAGTTAACTGTAATATCAATCAAGACCCTAAAATCTGGATACTTGGAGACCTGAGTTCTGTCAACCTACTTAGTTCACAGAAGTATTTTCTATTACTTGCGAGTACTGCAATAAAGAAGTGCATTTTAACCAATTGGAAATCCAAAGACTCCCCATCAACAAGACAATGGATCAATGAATTGATATCTTACTGCACTCCTGAAAAGATTCTATACAATGTTAGGAGAAAACCTGAAACTTTCAATAAGATTTGGGATCCTTTTTTGAAGATTTTACCCTCGTTGGAGCAAAATGTTTGCGGAGCCACAGTTCTTCCTAGACCAACTTAAAATGGAAAAAATTGATATATATTAATGTTTGAACAAGCGACCTAATTTAACGAAAGAAAACAGATAGAGAGCCACATGGGGAACTGGGGTGGGTGGGATTTGTTCTGTTTTGTTCTGTGTGATGTTCCTTGTTGTTTTTATTTTATTTTATGTACCTTATCGTGATGTATACAAATGGTTCTTCCCGACCTACACATCGATTGCAATAGAAATTTCTTTGGATGTTGCAAATCATCATAATTTTATTATTATTATTATTATTATTATTATTTTTTGTGTCTGTTTTTGTTTTTGTATGAAAAGTACGAAAAGACATCTATGCAGAAAGTGTACACTATTTGCTTGATTTGCAATTGACAATAAAAATAATGTAAAAAAAAAAAAAAGAAGGACATGTCCAGGTAAAAGAGGACGTATGGTCACCCCAGACATTATCAGGGTAGATCACTGTATTAGAATTGTTGATGAATAAAGCATTACATTTTTTATCCATACAAGAATCAATAAACTAGAGCAGGATTCTTTCCTCTCTGCTCCCACAGATCTGGAGGTAACAGAGACAGAGATGTAGAAGAATGTTGTGACAGTCTGAGAGCCTGAAAGCAGAGCTCTTACAGTCAGTCTTCTGCTTCTGCCTTTGTCTTTACAGATTGCCATTAGTAATCGTCTGTCTTGTTTCAGCAAAAGCCTCATTCCTGTTACTGCTGATACAATGTCACAACAATGCACAGATCGTTTTCACGCTCCGTTCTAACCGACGACAACGTGCAGCTGTGTCACCGCAGACAAGCTGTTTGTTTTCTAAAGTGTTCGCGCGACAGCAGTGAAAGAGCCTGCAGAGCTGTTAACCTGTGAACACGCAAGCTGTGCCGCGTGTCTGTGTGGCAGAAACACACGGCACAGGCATGCTGGGATAATCAGCTGACAAAATGTGCAGTTTGAGCTTAATCTGCTTGGCAAAAAATACGTGATGACGCTATTAGACTTAATGGGGTTCGTTACAAATGACGTATTATCTGAGTCCTCTCTTAAGTTTACGACAATCGACCTTTTTGTGACCGGGTAGAAAAATAGACCGAGTGAAAAAACCACACACTAGTTGAGTCTTGTGGGGGGTAGCACTTCTGACGGACACTAGATATCTTCTACTCTTACGTCCAGGTTTTTTTTTTTTTTTTTTTTTCTGCAGCCTTGGCCTCTGCTTTAAGATGTCAGACCACTATAACTTCTTAGTATGGTGTAGGGCCTCCTTTTGCTGCCAATACAGCGTCAATTCGTCTTGGAAATGACATATACAAGTCTATAACAGTGGTCAGAGGGATTTTAAGCCATTCTTCTTGTAGGATAGTGACCAGGTCACTACGTGATGCTGGTGGAGGAAAACGTTTCCTGACTCGCTCCTCCAAAACACCCCAAAGAGGCTCAATAATATTTAGATCTGGTGACTGTGCAGGCCATGGGAGATGTTCAACTTCACTTTCATGTTCATCAAACCAATCTTTCACCAGTCTTGCTGTGTGTACTGGTGCATTGTCATCCTGATGCACAGCACCGCCTTCAGGATACAATGTTTTAACCATTTAATGCACATGGTCCTCCAGAATGGTTCGGTAGTCCTTGGCAGTGACCATCTAAAACAAGTATTGGACCAAGCGAATGCCATGATATGGCCCCAAACAATCACTGATCCACCCCCATGCTTCACTCTGGCCATACAACAGTCTGGGTGGTACACTCCTTTTGGGCTTCTCCACACTGTAACTCTCCTGGATGTGGGGAAAACAGTAAAGGTGGACTCATCAGAGAACAATACATGTTTCACATTGTCCACAGCCCAAGATTTACGCTCCTTGCACCATTGGAACCGACGTTTGGCATTGGCATGAGTGACCAAAGGTTTGGCTATATAGCTGGACGGATAACTGTAATGATCGTTCACTTCCGGATAAAAGGACCAAAATTGGCACACATACTCCTTAGATGTTGCTCTTTTGAGAAAACGATCTGGCCAAATGAAAATTCAAGCTGGCGGCCATTTTCAAGATGGCCACCATTGAATATACAATAATATTGCATTCTGCAATAAAATCCCATAAACTTGTCCTATTTGAATGATCTTGGTGTCAAATTATACATTTATCACTATGCAGAATCGACATTTGGACCCATGGACATACTCACTGGCTTCCTTGGACCATATTTTAGTCCTGGAATCCTAATATTCTGCTAAATATGAGGTTTACATTATGTCTTACTGGGGTAAAATGATTGGTAGTCTATATTAGTGTTGTTAGAGGTTTAGTGTGTGTGTGTGTGTGTGTGTGTGTGTGTCTGGTGCTTTTATCCGCAAGTGAACGATTCTCCTGTAATATGCAATTAGCCGCCCAGCTAATAGCAGCCCGGCCGTGTATATTTACCCTGTGGAGCTCCTGACGGACAGTTTTGGTGGAAACAGGAGAGTTGAGATGCACATTTAATTCTGCCGTGATTTGGGCAGCTGTGGTTTTACGTTCTTTGGATACAATGCGGGTTAGCACCCAAACATCCCTTTCAGACAGCTTCCTCTTGCGTCCACAGTTAATCCTATTGGATGTGGTTCGTCCTTCTTGGTGATATGCTGACATTACCCTGGATACCGTGGCTCTTGATACATCACAAAGATTAGCTGTCTTGGTCACAGATGCACCAGCAAGACGTGCCCCAACAATTTGTCCTCTTTTGAAGTCTGATATGTCACCCATAATGTTGTGTGCATTGCAATATTTTGAGCAAAACTGTGCTCTGACCCTGCTAATTGAACCTTCACACTCTGCTCTCACTGGTGCAATGTGCAATTAATGAAGATTGGCCACCATGCTGGTCCAATTTAGCCAGTTTCATTGTCCAACCCCTGTATGACCATCATTATATTCTCTTTCAAAACTACCAAAAAACTGTGACTGCACATGACGACCGCACAGCATGTAGAAAAGTTTTGCCCCGTTTACAACACACACAGTTATGGAGGAAGAAATGACATACTTAAAGGAGGGTATCATTTCTACTGAAGCCCCTAAGGGCCATAATTTTGTTTGACAAATTTGTTCCATTTTCTTATTCCCTCAAGATTAAAAGGAAATTATCATGCGCTTTGATTTTTTTCCCCCTGCTTTATGATAAAACTGCATTTGAATATTTATGGATCACAGCAATTAATTTATATTAGCATTAGCATTAAAGATATCATTTTGATATATCAGCTAGCACACACTGACAGATTAACCATTTGGTTCAATACATTTCTGAAGCAAAATATCACATGTTTAGCAAAGTCTCAAAAGAGAAGTGAGTGAGAGGAGCACATATACAGAAGAGAAAGTGAAAGTAAAACTCAAATATCGATCTCATCTCATAAGTATTGATCGATACCAATACCAACATTGGTATCAATATATGGATATTTTGGATCGATCCGCCCATCTCTATTTGTTATTGAATTATTGATGAGGAGGGAATCTAGTAAATACTGTTCATTTGTTTGTTTCTGTGACAGGCTTTTTTTAGCCCAAGCAACAAACAGAAAAAAAAACTTCCAAAGAAAAAAAAAGATAGACTGGCAACGTCGTAAAAAAACGAGAATGGTGACTTTTATTCACAGTGTCGGGTTTATTTACAAAGTGCAAATGAATGTGCAAATGAATTCAAAATAAAATTGCCCATGACAAGGGAAAAATCAAACCACAACAAAGATAATCTTATTGGTCAAGAGCTGTTCCTGTTACCTGCTATGAAAGCAACTTGACTCAAAAAACCCCAACTGAGCTGCTTGACCAGGGCAGCCCCTTTCAATACTCTAGGGCAGTGATTCCCAACCTGTGAGCCGTGCCCCCCTGGCGGGCCGCAGAGGTATTGCAAGTGGGCCGCCAAATCATTCCCAGATTAGTCTGAAATTTAATGAGGAGGAATTATATGAAGATACAAATATACAGAATAATATAAAAAAGTTAAAACTTTCAGGATATTAATCATGTTCAAGCCCTAAATGTAACGCAACCCCAAATTTAACAAAGACATGAAATGCAATAATCAAAAAATGGGATAAAACTAGAAATGTAATAAAACAAATTTTGTATAACCCAAAAATGTAATCACTAACCCAAAATTTAACAAGTTGTTACATTGTGGGAAAATGGTTTTTATGTTTCAGGCTCTGTATCCGTTACATTATTCGCCGGTTATTACATTTTGGGTTTAATTGCATTTTTTTTCTTGCATTTCCAGTCAAAGTTACAAATTGAACTCTAACAAAGCATTGTATAGCCTCCGTACTGATAGGGTGGGAGGTGGGCCGCTAACATTTTTGAGACTTAAAAGTGGGCCCTGAACTGGAATTCAGGACAACCATACCCCTCTTTAAACCCCCACAGTCAAACAATAATACTTTAAATTAAACAGGATATTTTCAACCCATCTGAAATCCCAAAATCACACTAAGGAAACAATTAATCATCAAAATAAAAATATCCTGACACAGGCTAATATGAATTTTCCACCACATGAACTATTGAATTAAGAAGTGAATAACTTTTTAAAGAGGTGTCCACTGTAGTGATATGCACCACAGGGTTAATTCTATTAAGTAGCTCTAGCAGAATTTTTTTTATCGGTGTGGCATGACTGAGGTGAGTCAGCAGCTTTGAGCCCAGGGAATGAAAAGTTAATATTCAGTTATCAATTAATAAAGCCTTTCAAAAGTAATCGTGCCTCTTACTTTAATCATGCAGGTCCCATTGTGGGTCTTATAACCTTAACTCCTGATGCCTTACACTGAAGGGTACTTGAATGCCAACATGAGATCTAGGCTGTATCTCACTTTCAGCTCATAGATTACAAAGGCTCCACATTTAAAACATCTCTGGAAAAAAAAGAAATTCAACCTTGCTGTAAATTTTATGACTGGACTATAAAATGTGGTTAATGGACGTGGACTTTAAAGCTAAGTTAATTTGAGGCGAGTCGTCTTTTTGTATCTGCGAAGTATCAACATCATTATAAGACGACTTCCAAGGCAGACGTGTACTTCAGACGTCAATGCAAAAAAAAAAAACCCAAAAAACAATCGCTTTAAAATGAGTTCCAAAGAGCCCCAGCTTTGTTGCATTATTAATGGATGTACAGAGACCAGATAAGAAGAGTAGTGTAAAGGAAGTAAGGTGGAGAAAATTCAAGAAATGAAGCACAAAGAAAGAGAGAGAGAGAGAGAGAGAGAGAGAGAGAGAGGAGAGAAGTGAAAGACAAGGAATGCAAATTTGGAATAATGGAGAAAAGAGCCGCATGGAAATAAGATTAAAGCAAAGAAAGGTAGGAGAGAAACCTTCAAAACTCAAACAGAAAAGAGAAGGGAACAGATTGAATGTAAGCGACTCAGGAGAGAAGCAGTGATAGAGATAAAGTAGATAAATCTCATTTTAGCCCATTCAACCAATTAAAGCAGCTCTGGTTTTGTCTGTGTCTGTGTGCCATCATCACCCCCCCACACATGTCTGAGCCTCCAAGAGTGGCACTACCTGGAGCAAGGAGCTATTTAAGCATCTAGTGAATTATTCAGAAAGCTCAGGAGTGTGCTGAACAAACTCCAAAACTGATTCTACCTGAACTTTCTGCTCTTATGAATCTTTTTTTTTTTTTTTTTGGCTAATATTACTCATGTTCTTCTTCTTCCCTCGTTGTACTCGTAGCTCCTCCATGACATCAGAGGGCCAGATGAAACAGCTGTAACAGCACAAAGTGAGATTAATGCATGCTGAACTGGCCTGGACTATACAAATGAGACTTGTCCTTAGTTTTCTCTAATATTAAGAATATAAAGCCCGGGGCACGAGAGAGAAAATAGGCCACAGTCTTAGATGCAGTGAGATAACAGCTCTGTTGATCTATCTCAGTGAAAAATAAACCACAGGATAAAAAATGTTACATGTTAGAGACTGAATTGTGTGTTCTCTCTTCATGTATGAAATATCACCACAGCCATGCAAGCAGCCCTGAGAGCGCTTTATGAATAAAAGAGATTTTCAGAACATGCCAGGTTTTCAGTGTCTTGCAGCGATGGCAGCGTAAAAGCAACATTTGCAACTTTCATACAAACCTTGTTTCCTCCCGTTCCTTTGTTCTCTGACCCAGTTTGTCTCCCTCTCCGTCCGCTCCACATCCCGCCTCCAGACTCACCTCTGGAGCTCCAACCCCACTGGCCTGTAAATCTTAGTCAACGCTGGTTGCAAACAATCAGTCCTGGAGCTAATTGCGCTTAATTTCCCTTGAGTGAAGCTGGAAGTTTGATTTTCAGCACAAAGTGACTTAGTTTCCAATCAAAGGAAAGGTACTGTGAACCTTAAAGCGTTCTTCTTTCATCTTTCTTTCCATATTGTTGATGCTAGCATTTCTGATTGGTAGGGGTGTGCTACATCATACCATATAGCGAAGCGATTCCCAACCTGTGGGTAGCGGCCCTCTAGTGGGCCGCGAAGGTATTGTGAGTGGGCCGCCAAATAATTTCCAAAACAGTATGATTATTGTGGAGGGTAGGGCTGAACAATTTATTGTTTACTGATTGAAATCGCAATTTCAAACATCGTGATCATGTGATCGCTAAAGTTGTGATTCTTTTTTTTCTTTTTGCTCCTGACTGACCCAGGATCTGTTGTATCAGCTGTTTCACACACACACCTGTCTTGAGTGTAAGACCATTGGGAAAAATCCTTTTTTCCTTGGGATTGTTGAATTTTGTTTTTAATTTTTTTTAAATTGTATCTTATTTAACTTGACACAATTAAGAATATTTTGCACTCCTTAATTTTTAAAGTTAAGAGTCAAAGATAGCTCTTTTTGTTCTTCAGTTTTTATAACTAAAAATACAATTTAAAAGTCTGGTTTAGAAATAGGAATAGGTGTTAGACTCAGGGTTATCAATTATCTAAAAATCTTCTTTTTAATTTTTTTTTTGCCTCAAATCCCATAATTTTGTATTAATTTTGTATAATTTTGACTGAAATCTTAGAGTTTTGACTTTTTATATCAAAATTTCAACTTTTTATCTCAAACACTGCCTTTATTTCAAAATGTAGACATTTTATCTTAGAGTTTTGTCATCTTAAAATTTTGACCTTAAATGAGAAAGTTTGGACTTTTTTCACATAATGTTAAATTGATTTCTTCAACTCTGGAAATTATTGACTTTTTGTCTTTATTTCTCAAAATTTTCACTTTTCATATTAAAATATGGACCTTTTATTTTACCATGAGTAGTAATAGCTTTTGATGTTTTAATGGTTTGATGCAATTATCGGTCAAGTTTATAAATGTTACTGTAAATTGTGAAAACTTAACTAAAGTTCGATTTTAAGAAAACTGTGAATCTAATTGAAATTGCTAAATCTGCCAGAAAAATCGCAATTAGATCTTTTTCTAAAACCGTTCAGCCCTAGTGGAGGGTCATTATATAAAGATACAAATGAATAAAGAAAGATACAAATAAACAAAATAAAGTTTTAAATGTTGAAACTCAGTTACAAACTCAGTTAAGCAATTAAAAGTGTGAAGCTATTTTAATGTATAAAAAAATTTCCACAAAGAAGGCCTGTTAGTGGCTGATAGGTATCATGACCCTACTTTAACTTAACAATGACCCAATATGTATTACAAAAAAAAAAAAAAAAGCAATTAAACCCAAAATGTAATTTGTCAAAATGTGACAAAAGTGCTTGAAACACAACAAATTGTTACATTTTGGGCAAAAAGTTATTTTGATTTTGACCTGGTTTTGACCTTAGACCTGGTTTAACATCAATCTGGTAAAAGTTTGTTCCAAATAAGATATAAATTTCACAAAAAATTCTGACCCTGAATTTGGCCTACCTCTATAGAATAACTTATATATTGTATTATGATTTGGACTAAAAATATCAAGATATGAATAAAATGCCATATAGCACAGCACTACTGGTTGGTTTGTTTAGTTTATTTTGTCTGTTTGGCCCCACAAAATATTCAGCAACTGGATCCTGAAACTGAGTGGAACAGTGTATAAAAGAAGTACTTTTTTAAAGCAGTGGTGCAGGATTATGAAGTTATATTTCGCTCTCTGGATATCCATAACACTTTCTTTATGAGTCCCGAGTAAGCGTCTCTCCCCCCTTCGACTTAAAAGCACAAAAAGAAAAGTTCTGTGACGAGATATTTATCCAGACTCTCTGAGTTTCATCTTCACCTCGCCACAGAGCTGCAGGCTGACAGCTCGCTCCAGCTGTCAGGAGGGTTCAGGTGAAACAGCTTCACTCCAAACATCACACACATCCATCCATCAGCTCATCCATCCCCCCCGCCATCCAACTTCCCCCCCCTGTCTCTCCTCCGCTCTGTTGGACTCAAGTGTTGTCCGGAGGAAGGCTCACAGCAGTGTTTGTAGCTTTAAAGTCAGCCATAGAAAATAAATGTGTTGTTGGTATTGTGCTCCAGGGGAGACTCTCACACCGCCTCCTGGAAACACCAAAAACAGCTTCCTGTTTGTAGAGCAAAGACATCCACACGACTGACGGAGTTCAGAGGTGGAGAGGGATTTTGAGGCTCTTGGGTTTTATCGTTTTTCTAATGTTAGGAGAGAGCGGTGCTTTAATTACTTTGGTGTGACACATCACTCATTGAGGTTTGTGTTAATGAGTGTCAAGTAGTGTTATTAAGAAAACCAATGGTTCATTCTTTGATGTCAATGATTGATATACTAACATATCACTACAAGCAAAAAAAGAAAACATAATAGAGACAGTAAGCACAGTAGCCAGGGGTGTGCATAGAGATTTTGAGGGGCAGGGGCGTAAGGGAAATAAGGGCACATACAGCACACGTTTTGGCTTCAAATGGGCACTTAAGCACATGTTTTGGCTCCCAGGAGGACAGTTCATCATGTTTTAACCAGCCAAAGGGTGTTCACTAATCAGAAGGGCAATTAAAGCGTATTTTAGCTCCTGAGAAGGCACTTTAACCCAGGTCTGGCACCAAGGGTGACAACTAAGCAAGTGTTTGTCTCCTAAGAGGGCACTTAAGCATATTTTGGCTCCCCAAAAAAAGACAATTTGGTGTGTATTGACTCCCTTGAGGACATGTTTTGACGAGCAAAAGGGGCAGATTAGTGTGGTTTGTCAACCACAGGGACACTTAGGCATTTGTTTTGGCTCCCTAAAATACACTTTGGCATTTCTGTTTGCTCCCAAATATGCACTTTAGAGAAAGTGTGGCCACAAAGAAAGTTAATTAAATATGTGCTGAACCCCCCCCCCCCCCCCCCCCCCCCCCCNNNNCCCCTACCCCGAAGGAAACTAAGCATGTTTTGGCTCCCAAGAGGGCACTGAAGCATTTGTTTTGGCTAACAAGGATGCACTCCAGCATTTTCTTTGGCTCCCAAATATGCACTTTGTAGCAAGTTTGGTCTCAAAGAGGAAACTTTTTCATATGTTTGACTCCAAAGAGGGCACTTAAGCATTTGTTTTGGCTAACAAGGATGCACTTTAGCATTCGTGCTGGCTTCTGATCTTGCACTTTAAAGAAAGTTTGCCCACAAAGAGGGCACTTTTGCTTATGTTAAGCTCCAAAAAGGAAACTAAGTATGTTTTGGCTCCAAAGAGGGCACTTTGGCATTTGTTTTGGCTCCCAAATATGCACGTTTGCATTTGTTTTGGCTCCCAAATATGCACTCTAGAGCAAGTTTCGCCACAAAGAGGGCATATTTGCATGTGATTGGCTCCCAAAAAGATACCTTAGCATTTGTTTTGGCTCGCAAATATCCACCACAGAGCAAGTTTGGCCACAAAGAGGGCATATGTGCTTGTGTTTGGTCCTGAAAAGAACACTTTTGTATGTTTTGGTTCCAAAGAGGGCACTTAGGCATTTGTTTTGGCTTACAAGAATGCACCTTAGTGCAAGTTTAGCCACAAAGAGGACACTTTTGCATGTGTTTTGCATTCAAGAGAGTACTTTACCGAATATTTTGTCTCCAAGGACATCACTTTGGCACTCTTTTGTCAAGAATTGGGCCACCAGGGGCCAACTGCCACCTCTGCCTCCCCACTGTGCACACCACTGACAGTTTTGAAAGAGCAGATCTAAGCAGTTCTTTTCTATGCTGCTCTGTTTGAGGTAAGAACATGCATTGTTTTTTACATCATGTGCCTGTGCACATGGTGAAACTAATGTATCTCTGAGGAAGCAATCAAACCAATGTTAAGCAGGTTGAATGTATTTACGCCAACAGCTTCTTACTGAACCTGCAAGGTAAATGTCTCAATGTTGTAAGCACAGCAAATAACGTTCGTCTAACATCAGAAAGGTAAATGTACTCAGTTGGGCTTGTAAAATGAAGGAGAAAAGCTAATGTAGAGAAGCTGTTAACTTTGTATGCTGCAGAAGTGCAGAAATGTCCTGTTGATGGTTTGAAAGCATTAGAGGGGGTCCATAAGTAAGTATGTAAATTGTATTTAGAATAACATTCTTCTTATAGAACAGGATCACAAAGTGGTTCACAGAAAACAAAACATTAAAATGACATCTTGAAATCATAAAACAGTAAAAGAAACAAACAATTATATAATCAAAACATTATTCTGTATAAGGTGAGCTGAAGGTCTGCTTAAATAGTCTCCTGTTGGAAATTATGTTCAAGGTTGTCATCTCCAAACAGGCTGCCCATTTGGCCGGGTCACTTTTGTGAAAGAGGTCTTGATCTCAGTGAGGCTTTTATCTTGTTAAATAAAGGCTAAATAAATGAATGAAAATGGAAAATAAATGTGTCTTTAAAAGCTTTTTAAAATGTCAACAGAAACAGCTGCACAAATATTTCCAGGAAGATTGCTCAGCACCTTTCGCCCTCAGATGGCGTCAAAGGTCAGTGAATAAGCCCTGGTCAGAGAACCTGAGTGACCTGCTGAGATTCTCCTGAGACAGAAAAAGTCTTGATGTGGCTAGGTGAAGGCTAACAGAAGGAGCTGGGTTAGAAACTGGGCCCAGAGACGATCACAACAGGGAAGGGGTTTCTTTTACCGCCAAGCCAAGAAAATGTGCTTGGGTAAACAAGAATCAGTGAGAAGCACAGAAACTGAAAGACGCAGGAACCCTAGAAATGTAAGAAACATCACACTGGCTTTGGAGGAGAGTCTATGGATGCATCTCATATGCGCTAAATCCCATCATGCCCTTCTCCACCTGTGTCTTAGTCCCGCCCACAGGAGATGCATGAGATTCGTAAGGAGAGAAATGAGGCATCCGTTTCATCAAGCAACGTCTTTTAGTGATGACGGTGTCAGCTGATCAGGATCATCTGTCATTCAGCTCTAACAGCTGTTTGTGTGTCTGCACATGTGCTGTAATAACCCCTATAAAATATAAACAGAAACAGCTTTATCTTAGTTTTTAATCTCTGAACAAACACTTTCACATGCAGAAAACCTGTGCTTGATTCACTCTGTGTACAATTAAGAAGTGCACAGAGCATTTTGGGGGTAAAATGCATCATAATTAGTGTAGGGTCTTCCAATCAGGCCATACATGTGTGATGTAAAAGAGGAGAACGAGCTTAGACGCGTGCTCTCGTAAATACCAATGTCAAAAGCGAATGTCTCTCTTTTGGGTAAGGCGATCCATTTATTTAGGCATCCAACGTGTAATATAAACAAAGGCTCTGGTACACAAAGAAAAATAACGCAATCATGCTGACATGGTCAAAAAACTGTGTGCCCTGTAACACACCTGCTCATTAACAGAGCTTACTGTAAAGCACCTAATAACAGCCGGGGCGTTTATTTGTTTGAATCACTGCACAGACCAGGCGACTGTTTGGGACAGGCGTTACATTTTTTTCCCCCTAAAATCTTTTTTTTTCAGCCAAAAAAGGAAATATTTGATAAATTCAATCAAATTATTTACTGACACCAGTATGATAATCACCTTTGCTTTTTGCACGCCCCCATGTGTGTGTAATCTCATTGTCATTATCAGCACTTGCAGCAAACTTTTTGTCTGTACTGTCAGTCACAGTGGTATAAATTTCTTTGGCTTTGGTTTTGATCATATTTCAAAAGAGAGACCTCTCCGGTGTTCCTCTGCACTGGAGCCATGGCGATCAGCAGCAAAGTATGATGTGACTGACATGAGCTGTTTATTTTGATTACACCAAAAGGAGAGGGAGGTGGGGGGAGTGGCGGCTACATCTTCTTCTTCTCCTTCTTCTTCGATTTTTTTAAAGAAATTACTCCCAGCGTTTATATGGGACGGGTGTTTATTAGTCAAAACGCACTGCTACACCCTGCAGTTAATTGGGACTCGGCGGTTTATTGGTGTTTATGATATCTAAATGCCGGCTTCCAGTGCAAAGTACCGCCTACTATCTAAACACAAAAACCTGACTTGCACACAGGTTGGTATTCATAACGGAAAGAGACAATGAAACAAACAGAAAACCCATAAAATGGCTCTTACAATTGGATTATTTATTCATTATTTACCCTCCAGCCAGAATGTATCTGACCATTACATCTGAAACTGATTAATATAACCTATAAAAACACTAGAAAAATTTGATTTCAGGGCAAAATAGAAATCATGTCTTTCTTTACAAACCTACTGCTCATGAATGGAAACTTCAAAAACTGAAATGTAACTTGTTTTTGTTCCGACAGACTTAAACTCTCTTTATAAAGAAAGAAAAGTCGCAGGGAAAAAAATAGAGGAAATAACTGATCATGAATTATTTTTTTTTTCTGTTTCATTTAACCATATGAATTATTGGATGATGAATCTAATACAGTTACAAAAACTCAGTATTGATCTGTTTTATTGATTTAATGACAGTTGTGTTCAGCATTTTGTGCTTCAAACTCACATTAAACATGTTTTCAATCCCAGTTTTCAGCTCTGTTTTGTCTCCATCATTTAACTCCGCTGATATGAAATGTCACAGAAAGTAGCACTGTCCAATCAGAGACCGTCATCCCCTGATAGACCACGTCTGCCAGTAAAAGAAACTTCGGCAAAGCCAGCTCTCATGTTCCCTCGATTATGACTCTTTTCCAAACCACCTCCCACATACGACATGTGAAAGTAGTAGGTAGTAGACACTGCAAAGTAACAGTCTGAACACTTTTAGGGTTTGTCATCAGTTAAACGTTTTTGACTGCTAAATTAGCTCTATGCTTATTGGCAGAATTTAAAATGTAAGAGAAAACCCAAAAGCTACAAACCTCCATGAGTCCCATCCACCTGCGCTTCAATCTCACAGCCTTCAACACTCTTTACCCATGATGCATCCCTCTGACAAACGTTCCTGTCTAAAGTTGCTCATAAAATCAGCTTAGATTCAGAGACGGTTTGATACCAAAGGGCACAGTGATGCCACTTCAAGTTAGAGACAGACAGTGGGGCAGAGAGTGATAATGCTTTATTCAGTTTAGAGATATTTTTCATTTTGAGTAACACAGTTAGAAAGTCTGATGTCACCTTTCCAGTATCAGCCTCACAGAGACAACTGGTGTCCAAAAAACTTTGTTTGGTGCTTAGTATTTGGTGCTATAGCACTTTCATGGGAGTTCCCTGTTCTTCCATGTGCCACTGGAATGTCAAAGCCTGAATTAACATCATGGATGCACTTTTACTCAAATAATGGGCTTGAATGATTATCTTTCAACTGGTAACAAGTTATTAAACTCCAGCTGATGTAATGAGTAACTTCTCATTTCTTAAACAACAATGGAAAAAGACACATCCTGTGGTTGAGGAAAAGATGTTAGTCTGTTTAAGAAGGGTCAAATCATTGGCATCAAGCAGAGGAAACATCCAAGGAGATTGATGCAGGAACTAAGAACTGTCCAACACATTATTAAAAACTGGAAGGATGGTGGGGAACCTTTGTTTCCAATGAAGACGTTCAAAGCGATGGGCACATCAGGGTAAGAATGCTAGTGCCTACTGTACAAGCTGTGATCTGGGGTTGAAGAAAAAACTTAACAGTAGAACTCAGGAGTATGTTTAACAGTGGAAGTAAGAACATTTCCACACACACAATGCAAAAGGAACTCAAGGGATTGGGATTGAACAGCTGTGTAGCTTTAAGAAAACCACTAATCAAAAAGGCTAACCAGAAAAAAAGGCTCCAGTTTGCTACGGAGCATGAAGATTGGACTATAGAGGAATGAAAGAAGGTCATGTGGTGTGATAAGTCCAGATTTACCCTGTTCCAGAGTGATGGGCGCATCAGGGTAAGAAGAGAGGCAGATGAAGTGATGCACTCATCATGCTTAGTGCCTACTGTACAAGCCTGTGGGGGCAGTGTTATGATCTGAGGTTGCTGCAGTTGCTTATTTCTAGGTTCAGCAACATTACATTCCCAAGGAATGAGGTCAGCTGACTACCTGAATATACTGAATGACCAGGTTATTCCATCAATGGATTTTTTCTTCCCTAATGGCACGCGCATATTTCAAGATGACAATAGCAGGATTCATGGGGCTCAAAGAGTAAAAGAGTGGTTCAGGGAGCATAAGACATCTTCACACATGGATTGTGTGACCCCTTAACCCCATTGAGGATATTTTGTCCGATGAGTCTAGATCTACCCTGTATGAGAGTGATGGGCGCATCAGGGTAAGGAGAGAAGCAAGTGAAGTGATGCATCCATCATGCCTAGTGCCTACTGTACAAGCCTGTGTGGGCAGCACAGAGTCCAGACCTTAACCCCATCAAGAAGCTTTGGGATGTTCTGGAGAAGACTTAGTGCAGAGGTCAGACTCTCCATTGTCAGTACAAGATATTAGTAAAAAATTAATGACACACTGGATTGAAATAAGTATTATAACATTACAGAAGTTTATCGAAATTATGTTTTTTTGGAGGGCACATAAGGAGAGATATTTTCCTTCTTGTCACATTTCTTTTTTCATGTAGACATTTGGCTTGAGGGCAGTGACTTATAATATGAGAGAACATTTTTATAAATGCTTAAAAATAGTCTGATTATATCACAGGCACTGATGTGTTGTCACTCCCAATGTTCCATATTTAAGAGCTTTTACAGCAAAGGATGTGAAATTTCAACTTCACTTACCATGTGGAGAGAAAATCAATCTGGTGTAAGATATTATGCCGACGTTTTTTATTTTTGAAATTACACATGCAGAATCAAGACGGTCTAATTCTGTACAGCAGGAGTTCAGTCAACTGTGACCCAATTTCTATAAATCAGCAGTGACTGCTGCTTTTATTCCAAAAAGGGAATAATCTCTCTTTCTGCCTGTATCTCCAAATTAATTTGACTTCTTGCTGTTTTACTGGAATTAAACTTTGGTCTCAGTAGTGAAGAGGTGTTTTATGAATACAGATTGAGCTGAAGTTCAGCATGAGGAAGTGTGTGGGTGATGTCTGCAGAGGGCTGTTATGTTGAGTGAGGAGAATTCTTCAGAGTATGATCCTAAACAGTTTGCTTTAACACAATGGTACTGAGCACTCTTTCAGGGTAGTGTTGCATGTTAATCAGTCTCTGCTGTCATGATGAGATGATACAGAAAGCAGCGCTTTTCAGATTCAAACAGACATGAAATCGTTGTGAAACATCCCCTCAGGTGTGTTGATGAAATCTGAAGTTAGAGCTGCTGTAAGGAGATGAGACGGCGCCGGTGAGCGATTGCAACAAATACATCCTGTTCTTCCTTCCTGCTCATTAAATATGACTGCGGGGTCAGTCAGATTTAGTGCCAGTCAACTTTAGCATCAACGTATGACCATTCAGGTGTCACTGTGAGGCAGCTGGCACATGCAAAATGAAGTTAGCAGGGATAATTTAAAAGACTGCAACAACAGACTACTTTGGCATTATCTCAAAAGAAATGTTATAGTTCACATTTCTGTAAACGTAAAAGGAGTATTTTCCTTTTTTCTTTGCTTTAAACTGTTCTTTTGCTGCCTTGGTAGTAGCTTCACATTGATTTCACACATAGGGTCTGATCTACTTAAGTTTTGCATGTATAAACACACATGCAAACTCAATAGTGCGCTTAAAGCGAATTTCCTAACCTGGTGCACCGTGGATTGCGTCTGTCAAATGAGAAAAAAAGCACTAGCAATCCACTAAGGGTGTCCGCTTTCATGAATGTGCAGAATAAAAGCAGATTATCAGGAAAAACATCAGCAAAAAACACTGGGAGAAGGAGATGTAAATGTCATTTATGACAGTCACAAAGTGATTTATCAAACCTGAAACTAATAGTGGTTGGTGTTTTGGGTCTATGTTCAGCACGTTTGAACAGGCAGGTGCAAACTGACAGCGTTATGCACCAATGGTTGCGGTCAATGTGGTGAGAAGGAAGCATCATTGCTATGAAAAGGAGGACAGAGAGAAAGAGAAAGAATCTTCCGTGCATGCGTCAACATATTTGCACTGTCAGAAATAAAAGTTGTAGAGATATATCATCTATCCAGCAATGTCATTTTTGAGCTGCTGGATGAGCTAAGAGCTTATTTAGAGCTTGTCACAAAAAGGAGCCGTGCCATACCTCCTATGCAAAACCTTCTTGAATGCTGAATTGTCTTTGTCTGGATCATTCCAGCACACCAGCACAGTTAGTGCTGGCATCTCCCACAGTACTTTTTGGAGTGTACTGTCCCCAAGTGTTGGATGCCATTTCCCACAGAATAGACAGTATATCCAGTTCAGACAAACTCAGGATGCTGTAAATGACTCAAAACAGTATTTTTTTAACCCATGATGTAATTAAACCAAAATGATAAACCCTATGAATGAACTTAAATATTGTGTCATATTTTGAAACTAACAAAACTGAACTCCAACAGTCGCCAGAGAGCAGAAAACCTCAAAGACCCCATTAAGTCGGATGGACTGCATCACTGTTGTACCTGTTATCAACTGCACAAGCAATCATAGTAGATAACTAGCAACACACTTACTTAAAGCATGTGCAATTTTTTAGCTTGCACATGCAATTTTTGGGGATCTTAATAGAACAGGCCCATAGACTGTAAAATAAAAAAAATATTGGATGTCATTCCTCAGCTCGAAGTGAGGTCGCGACAAAAACTGCTCCCCCTGGTGACTTGCTGAAGTATAGGTAAAAAACTCTGCCTCCCTTTTCATTCTAATGGGGCTGTGGTCATACTTTAAAAAAAAAAAAAAAAAAAACCACGTCTGTATGTTGACATGACATGACAATATTTGGCTACATTGAGTTCAAATCCTCTTTTTTTCTGAGAAGTTTCTCTTTTATTAGTTATTTAATGTTAAAAATGGGGTTTCATGTTGATTGACAGCTGCTGTTCTCGCATAGTTATTCAGAAATAACAAGAGAAGACAATCCTCTACTGTCCTGCACACTTTGTTTTATAGCTGCTGTCTCTTTAAGGCTCCCTCTTCCAAAAAAAGAACCTTCTTTTCCTGTGGAGGATTGTTGGGGCTGGGACAACAATGGGCCGGTGTGAGGGTTTGCCCCTCCAGTGTGTCATTAACCAGTTATAATACAGGTTGTAAGTGACAGATAAGACGTCAGAGTAAATGATGACAACATACTAAAAAATATCACACATTTGACTGTTAAAGAAAGTAAGATTAAATGCATTTTTAATGTATTGATGCCCCCCATCCTGGCAATGGAGCAGCTCTTGGATGTGACAGGTTGTGGAATAAAAATGTAAAGGCATATTTTTAGACATGACCACACACATCAATGTTTGTCCTGTTGCCGTGGGCTGCTACAGATTTCAGCTCCAGTAGACGCCTGAAGGGTGAAGCGCACACATGAGAAGAAAGCAACTGATCACTTGCAAGTTTACATTCTTAGCCTTAACCTACTGACTAGTGTTGTCAATATTTGAGCTCCATGCTAGGTCTGCAGCCTTGAACGCAGTGCACTGTGGGCTTTGAGCACTTGAGGAGGGTGATGCTGCAAATAAACAAACAGAAGGCAGCTTGTGTTAAGTTCACAGATGCTCCAGTTTCAATAGTAAAAATAAACATGCGATGGCAGACTTGGATTCAGTGAGACTCAAAGTCTGCCAGTCTGATAAATTGTTAAACATAGTTTGTTAAAATGCTTTTAGGGTTATTTTAAAACAAGAGGGAAGGCGATGAGATTATTTTGGCCTATTTCGAGATTGTCTGCAGCTCCATAAGTAATATTCAAACTAATATGTGCACGTACTCATTTAATTCAGCATGTAAGCTTTAATAATTCCTCACAGCATGCTGTTTGTGTTTGTCTTAGATGTGTTCACATTATTGGAGCAAGTGTTTCAGGATGTTACTTCTAAGGTTCTATTTGAAACAGAAAGGTATTTGTTTACAAGTTATTGCTATTCAAATCCTGCTGCAAATTATGAAAATATGTGCACATCCATCGCCCACATCTCCATACCCTGAGGCTTCAGGCAGGTTGGGCCTGGAGGCTTTTTAAATGCTCACTGAGCTCTTTGACTCCTTGACATCCAACATACACATGGTTTCTTTCTAAAGACCGGGGAACAGAACAGGGTCAAGTAAAATACAAATGTGAGAGCTGGAAAAACACTTGATAATCTCTTTCTGCTCCCTCATTCTGCTTTACTTCAGCAGAAATACACAGACTGGCCAAAAAAAAAAAAAAGTCACCACCTGGATTTAACTAAACAAACAGATACAAGCCTCCTATTGGATAATTACGCGTGGGTGATTATCTTTCAGCTGGAAACAAGTTATTTAACCCCAGTTGACGTAATGTATATTCTCATATCTTAAACTAGTGGTTCCCAACCTTTTTCAGTCGTGATCCAAAACCAAACTAACATTTGCATGCTCATTCCAAAATTACAGTCTTTTTTTTTTTTTTTTCCAAGCACAATTAAGTTTTTTTCTCCACAGCTTGCCCTCCAGATAAGCAAAATTTAATTAGTGGATTTTTTTTAATCAGCATAAAAACTCAAATGGAATTTTCTTTTTTCAAATTGTTCCCTGGTATTTTTTTTTAAGACAACAGGGATCCTATAGTTCAAAAACTTGACATTATAGAGAAAAACTGAGATCAGTTTTGGATTCCACACCCAAAATTTAGTCAAAAACAGCTGTCAGACCTTGACTATTCATTTTTTAAACCAATTACCAGACATTTCAAAGGACCCCATGTAGACTCCAGGCGACCCCATGAGGGGTCACGACCCCAAGGTTGAGAAACACTAACATCCATAGAGGAAGACACATCCCATGGTTGTGGCAGTGATGTTAGTCTGTATAAGAAGGGTCAAATCATTTGCATCAAGTAGAGAAAACATCTAAGGAGACTGAGGCAGGAACTACTGAAAGAACTGTCCAATGCATTATTAAAAACTAGAAGGATGATGGGGAACCATTGTCTGCCAGGGACAAATGTGGTCGAAAAACCTTTAATGATCATGATTGGGGGTCACTTAAATATTTGGCCAACTCATTTGGAAGAAAAAATCAACTGTAGAACTCAGGAGTATGTTTAATAGTTGAAGTTAGAGCATTTCCACACACAATGCAAAGGTAACAAAGGGATTGGGATTAAGCAGCTGTGTAGCTTTAAGAAAACCACTAATCAAAAAGGCTAACTGGACAAAAAAGGCTTGAAGATTGGACGCAGGAGGAGTAGAAGAAGGTCATGTGGTCTAATGAGTCCAGATTTACCCTGTTCCAGAGTGATGGGCGCATCAAGGTAAGAAGAGAGGCAGGTGAAGTGATGCATCCATCATGCCTAGTGCCTACTGTACAAGCCTGTGGGGGCATTGTTATGATCTGGGGTTGCTGCAGTTGCTCAGGTCTAGGTTCAGCAACAGTATGTTCCCAAAGAATGAGGTCAGCTGACTACCTGAATATACTGAATGACCAGGTTATTCCATCAATGGAGCTTTTCTTCTCTAGTGGCACAGGCATATTCCAAGATGACAATGTCAGGATTCATGGGGCTCAAATTGTGAACGAGTGGTTCAGGGAGCATGAGACATCTTTTTCACACATGGATTGTCCACCACAGAGTCTAGACCTTAACCCCTTTAAGAATCTTTGGTGTGGATATTAGGGATGGAAGGTCATGTGGTCTGATGAGTCCAGATTTAACCTGTTCCAGAGTGATGGGTGCATCAGGGTAAGAAGAGAAGTAGGTAAAGTGATACACCCATCATGCTGAGTGCCTACTGTACATGCCTGTGCGGGCAGTGCTATGATCTGAGGTTGCTTGTGTAAGCAAGGAACCTCAGAACATAGCACTGCATTTCCTTGCAGCAAATGCAAGATGTTGAAATGCTGAGCACCACATTTCAACACTATCACTTTTTATTGCGGGAAAAGCTTAGTGCAGGGAATTATTAGAGTCTATGACTTTTTTTTTTTTTTGGCTAGGCAGTGTATGAGAAATAATTCATTTGCTAAGTTTTGGCATCAGCTCAGAAAAGCTTGTGGCCAGTCCCAGTCCCTGCAGTGTTGTGGCCCCTCTGTGATGCCCTAACAGGCCGTCTCTTAGGGGGGGGTTAAAAAAAACCTCTTCAAGGCTCCATGTCTCTTTTCATCTGCAGGTCTGGATGGAGAAATGCCAGGATGTCACTAATGAACACAGGAAGCATCGCCTGGAGAGCTCCTCTAACATGGCTACTCAAAGAGCTTTATTAACCATTCCTTTTCTGCATTCCAGACCAATCAGAGGAGATTAATCACTTGACACATCCCCATATTAATCAGGCACTTTTTGTTCAGTATATGTATTTGTTTTCAATTACGCTGCCTCTCTGGGACGGGGATTGGAGGAAGGACTTTGTCACCACAGAAGAGCACGGCGTTAAACAAACAAATCAGAGCTGCTGCAGTCTCTTGGTGTTTGGCACGTGCAGGGATAATAGCTCATTAGGCCTGCCGTCTGCCGATGACGGCTTATAGAGATCATGATAAGCCATCATTGGTTTAATTAGAGAAACGCATTCATCTTCCAGTTTTTTGTTTTTTTTTTCCGCTCACACTGGAGTCTCCTTGGGGAGGCTCTCGCTCTCAATTCCTCCCGCCTGCTTCTTCTATCTGTCGTAAGTCGATGTAAGAGAAGAGGTGCACGTTGTAATACACTCCTCGGCTAATAGACTTCTTATTGTGAGAGCCAAGTGATAGTGGAATGAGACTGGCATGATGAATAGAGACCAGATTTTCCTGTATAAAAGACATTATCTCACCATTGGAGCTCCGCCCTGTTAAAGTGTCCTTTAATCATCAGAAATATATGTTTGAAAAGTCTTTGAAAAAGTCATTAACCTGACCACTCCTCAGGTTTGACCCATTGACCCACTAAAGGGGCCGAGTTAAAGCTGGATCACTACACTTCCTTTATTTTCCAATCACTGCTCTAATCCTTCTTCTGGACGATTGCACCACTTACTCCGTCTGTTAAATGTCAAGATGAGCCCTACAGGTTTACTCTGTTAGTCACGGAACATGCAGGACTCCACTTAGTGAGGGTTTTTATAAAATATCACTCATCGGTAGTTTAAGCATGAAGCCAACTTGTCATTGCATGTTATGGAGACTAATAAGAACCCAGGGACACAAACATGTAGTGAAGCCCTAATAAGAGTCTCAGGCTTCTGCATTCTTTTATCTACTCCACTATGAATCTGTATGGAAGAAACACAGTATATAATGATGTCTGCAAGGTTTCATGTAGATACACTCAAAACAGTAAAACATTGAATTAAATCAAATATATTTTGTCAACTGGTTCCATGTTTATGAATCAGGTTATCAAGAATTATTATAGGGTCATACAAGTTGAACTTCAAAGTATTTATTTCAACTAACTCAATCTATTAAGATAGAACCAGCTGACAACAAATTTAATCAAAGTCAATGTTTCTATTTTTTGAGTGTAGATCTATGAAAATAGCCTCAGCTTGTTAACACTTGGAGATTTAGGACAAAAAATGGATACACAAATAGCATACAAGATGAGGGATCATCTCAGTTTAGTATTCTAACAAATGTGAATACAATATTTATCATATGTACAAGTGAATTTAATGTAAAGTAAATGAATCAACGCAAATACAACCCCCAAAAAAGTGAAACACTGACATTAAAGGGACTGAGAGGGCATTCTAAGGGATTATAGCACTAAAGCAGGTTAATGAACAGCAGAGCAAAAGGAAGCTTAACAGTGAGTGATAAAGTACAGGCCAAAGGTCAAAACAAGAGTTAAAGGCTAAAACACAAGCTAAAGGCAAGTACACACGCTAAGGAGTAATATTCAAGGTAAAGGTCAAAATAGAAGCTTCAAGCTCAAACAGGAGCTAAAGGCTAATACACAAACGTAAGGCTACTACACAGGCTAAAATCTAAAAAAGGAGCTAAAGACTTAAACAGGAGCTAAAGGCTAAAAAAACAGGAGCTAAAGGCCAAAACAAGAGTTAAAAGCTAAAACAGGCGCTAAAGGCTAAAACAGGGGCTTAAGGCTAATACACAAGCTAAGGGCTAAAACAGGAGTTAAAAGCTAAAACCTAGCCTCCAGTGTCTTAAGGCTAGTACACAAGCTAACAGCTTAAACAGGAGCCTGAGGCTAATACTCAAGCTAAGGGCTAAAACAGGAGCTAAAGGCTAAAACAGGGGTTTAAGGCTAATACTCAAGCTAAGGGCTAAAACAGGAGCTAAAGGCTAAAACAGGGGCTTAAGGCTAATACACAAGCTAAGGGCTAAAACAGGAGCGACAGGCTAAAACAGGGGCTTATGGCTAATACACAAGCTAAGGGCTAAAACAGGAGCTAAAAGCTAAAACCTAGCCTTCAGTGTCTTAAGGCTAGTACACAAGCTAACAGCTTAAACAGGAGCCTGAGGCTAATACACAAACAAAAGGCTGAAACAGGAGCTAAAGGCTAAAACACGGGCTTAAGGCTAATACTCAAGCTAAGGGCTAAAACAGGAGCTAAAGGCTAAAACAGGGGTCTAAGGCTAATACACAAGCTAAGGACTAAAACAGGAGCTAAAGGCTAAAACAGGGGTTTAAGGCTAATACTCAAGCTAAGGGCTCAAACAGGAGCTAAAGGCTAAAACAGGGGTTTAAGGCTAATACTCAAGCTGAGGGCTAAAACAGGAGCTAAAGGCTAATACACAAGCTAAGGGCTAAAACAGGAGCGAAAGGCTAAAACTCAAGCCAAGCTGCTAGTGGTAATATTCATTCCTGTCCACATGCAGCAGTTTTTCTGCAGTGATGTGTCCAAACCTGAGAGTCTATCAATAAAATATGGAACCAGGTCATGTTTGCTATATTTGGTGAGGTTAGGGTTTGTAGATGAGCACTGGTAGGACATAACCAGGATTCACTAACGTTACATGTAACATCCACATCTCAGAGCACCGGGCTGTGAGCTTTTTCATTTGCACCACTTACTCTTTTTGTATCCCATGTAGATGAGTGTATTTGAGTTGTTTCTGTACTTGCAGCTGTTTCCTGTAACTGAGGCGCCTTGGGCCATTGCAGCACATTTAGCCCATGTTAGCCACTGTGCAAGAGATTGGAGAAATCCCACCACACTCTTGCATTTTTTTGCGTATTTGGGGACTTTCAATTAGGGCAGGTTTTTTCCCTCCAATCAAGTGAGTAAAATCAGACAACACCCTGCTGAGTATGTCAGTATACTGTAAACACACTAACGTTACGTTCACCCTTTATCAAGACTAGACTGTCTATAACACATCCTAACCCCTACAATCTACAACTTTCCTACAAGGTAAAATAGAAGAATAGGTATCTGAACTTCCGTGTCAAAACTAAGGGTAGTTGTTGAAGTCAAATTTGTTCGGAGTGGTTTACAAATAGTAGTATTGCTTCACTGTGTTGGGACTGTGTAACGATGAAATCTCATTAACCAAGCTGGCTGAACCAGGCTGTGGCTGTTTGAACAAATCACGCTCTGACAGTCAAACCTCACATCTTTCAGAATCCATTCTGCTCTTTTTATTTTCATGACTGACAGCGTTTTGACAGGTGACAGTCATCTCCAAACGTCACTTCATGAGCTCCTGGTTTGGAACTTAAAACTCAGGCAACTCGTATTTGGAAAGAAAAAGTCTCCCTTACCCGTTCACTCTCTGTCGTCTTGAAGGTGTCGCTTTGTAATTAGTTACAGGCCTTTTCAAAGAAAACTCCCACTCTGACATCTGCACCAGTGATGCGCCACAATTCTGTGAAAACCATACCTCTCATAATAAGGTACTCCACTGAAAACATCAAGCTGTTTTATACAGCACATAGTTCTTTTCACTGCTGTGAAAGAGGTCAATCACATTTGTATGTAATGGCTGTCTACAAATAGAATCATGCAAAGAAAAAGAACATGATGTGCAAAGAGAGACATGAAAGCCTTGATTGAATTATAACACAATGAATTACACTTAAGAAAAAAAAATCAATGTATTAATTCATCTGAGCTGCTATCGTGGAAAACAAGTCAAATTGATTTGATGTTATAATATTGCACTAAGCTCCAGAAAAGAACAGAATCCTCACGGCAGTTTGACAAATCATCCATAAGTTGTAACACGCTGAGTTGGCGAAAAAGAGAAGCCTTCTCATCACTCTGACAAACTTTTATTGTGATAAACTTGTGTTAAAATGTGTTTTTGGTCAGTACTCAATAAAAGCTGTTTTATATTTCTGGGCAGTACACTAATACTCTGACAAACACGTCAATATTATGGATCCAGCTCTGATTATAGTTATATCAAAGTGCTGAAGGACAGCAAGTTAATTTCACAGCATTTTTTTTTACAGTGGGTTGACAACACAAGGGAGTCTAGAGAAGCTAAACACACAAAATCATTTGGTTATAAAAAGAAATCTAGGTGTCAAAGTAAACATTTTATAGAATAAGAGACACAACAACTAATTATCATGGAAATAATCATGGTTTGACAAGTATTTAAATCATTGTCCATTGATTTATTTCACAGTGTTTACTCATTTTTTGATTTATTCACTCGTTAATCAGGTCACAAAAAAGTCCAATTGGGCAAGACCCTTTGGCTCCAAGGTTCTGCCCCCATGTTGGTGTTCTAGTACACTGTAACTAATGTTGTCTTCACACAGAGAATAAAAGCTGAAATGAGACAGGACTCTATCTTAAGGATCCTTAAAGGGACTCATCAGCTGGAGGATTTGCACAAACTATTGTGATGAGACAAGGTCTTTATTTATCTATAAAAATGAATTGAGACCAGATCTTTTCAACACTTCTTTGTTTAAGAAACTTTTTACTGGACACATCACAATGAGGTAGTGTATTTATCAACAGTAACTTAGCGCTGTTGTTTGAAACTTTGTAAAGCTTAGTTTCGTGGCCAGCCGTCTGTCACATGTAACATTGGTGAATCCTGGCTCTGTCCTACCAGTGCTCATCTACCAACTCCAACCTCACCAAGCAGAGCAAACACAACCTGAACTTGTATCACAATCCACATAATCCAGTTCAACTGAAGCTAAATGCTAAATGTGCATGGTTATTTGAATAGGACCTGTTAGGAAACCAATGAAGCCTCTTTAGCAGTTGCATTTTAATTAGTGTAAATCAAATTGAATAATAAGTCTATGCAGCCTGAATGGAGGACGAGTCGACACAATCTCATTTTCGAAGAAACAGTTATTTCAACCAGTAAAGTAGCTTGATTCTGCCCACCCAAGTATGTCAACCCATCCATCTATTTTCTTAACCGTCTATCCTGCTATTCAGGGTCACGGGTGGCTGGAGCCTATCCCAGCTGTCATTGGGCGAGAGGTGGGGTATGTCAACCTTTTTTTCATTTTACTTAAAGGGACTTAAAGGAGAATCTGTCTGGCCAGGGACACAGGCTAACAGTCATGATGGCCTGATCTTAACAAGGTGGGTTTTTATTTTGAAAAAAGAATGGAGAGCAGATCTTTTAACTCCACTTTTCTTTATTCAAGACATTTTTTTTACCAGATGAGGTCATGTATCCATCAACAGTTATGTGGCGCTGTCATTTAAAACATGACAACAAGCGAACTTTGTAAGTTTGTAGCATAATTTGATAGCCGGTTTCATTTAGCATCACTCCCAGCTCAGAGCTCTCTGCTCTAAAGCATATATGTAACATCTAATAAATCCTGGTTATTTCCTACCAGTGCTCAACTACACACTCACCTCACTAAGCAGAGCAAATGTAACCTGGCTTTTCATTTTATTGATATTGATGACTCTCAGGTTCAAACGGAAAATTATTCTCAACTACACAAGGGGGTACTTGATTGAAAGTGTTTTTGAATCCTTAGTGAATCCTGGTTGTGTCCTACCAGTGCCCATCTACCAAGGATTCATGGGGCTCAAATTGTGAATGAGTGGTTCAGGGAGCATGAGACATCTTTTTCACACATGGATTGTCCACCACAGAGTCCAGACCTTAACCCCATTGAGAATCTTTGGTGTGGATATTAGGGATGGAAGGTCATGGGGGGACAGAGCTTTCTCTGTCTCCGCCCCCACCCTCTGGAATGCTCTACCACCTCACCTCCGAACCTGCCAAAATATATCCACTTTCAAAACACTCCTCAAAACCCACCTCTTCAAAATTGCTTTTAATGTTTGATTGCTTTTAAATGTACTTCTTTTTTTATCTCCTCTAAAACTGTAATTTTTTACTTTGTGATGTTTTATTTGATGTTTTTATCTTCTGTACAGCGTCTTTGAGTGGTATGAAAAGCGCTTTATAAATAAAATGCATTATTATTATTATTATTATGTGGTCTAATGAGTCCAGATTTAACCTGCGCCAGTGTGATGGGCGCATCAGGGTAAGAAGAAAAGTAGGTAAAGTGATGCACCCATCATGCTGAGTGCCTACTGTACAAGCCTGTGGGGGCAGTGCTATGATCTGAGGTTGCTTGTGTAAGCAAGGATCCTTAGTGAATCCTGGTTGTGTCCTACCAGTGCCCATCTACCAACTCCAACCTCACCAAGCAGAGCAAAAATTACCTGGCTCTTCATTTTATTGAAATTGATGAGTCTAAGTTTCAAACAAATCACTGCAGTGAAGCGAGTCTACTCTTTCATTTGGTTGTTTCTGTGTTTACAAAGCAATAAAACACAGTATGGGACTCTGCTTTGAAAAAGTCTGGCAGCTAATGAGTTAATGACTGTAGCTAATCATGATGTACAACAACACAAGTTGTTTTTGCCAGCAGAGAAGAAGAGAAGAACCATGTAAAGCACTTCTAATTTTAAAGCTGAGCAGATGTCTCCTTCTTTCTACGGCTCTTGAGGCTTTGCCATGTGAAAACCCACTAAAGCGAAGGGGAAAACTGTAAGCGGGAGGGTTTGATCTTCAAGTGTCTCCTCCACTGACTGCAGTCGTCCTACAAAATGAAGCCCGCTTTTTTGATGAAAGGGAAAATTGAATTTCCCTGAATGATCTGCCTGGTGGGCAGGGCATGGAGCCAGACGAGCTGAAGCTTTTGGTAAACATTTCACGTTTCATCTTAAAAAAAAAAAAAACAACTCAGAAAGTGAAGCTGCTCTCTCTATCTCTCTCCAGGTCAGGAGATCTGCAGGTTGTATGAAAAAAGCATGTTGTGTTGATGATTTATCAAAGAAATAATATCCAGAGGACCTCACTGAAAGCTCGGCTGCTTTTAGAGTCTACTCGAGCAGACGTCTGCCATCAAAGCTGCTCTAAGCTGCTACACCTCTTCACAGCAAAGCAAACACTGATACATCAATCATTCTGCGATATAGAAAACTCATCATATCATGCGCAGCTGCTCACTGGAAGCTCCAAATGATCTTTGCTCCATGCTTCTACGTGTCGCTTTAAAACAGAGTAAATACCACGCAGTGTATAACTAATACAGCACAGTCAACACAAGAAATCCCACATCAGAGAAAATCTGTGCTGTCAGACTCTGCCTATGTTTACTATAAGAGTCACATCCAGAGCAAACTTACTGCTTGAAAAACCCTGAGCTGAATACTGCTGTATTTTCAGACTTGTTGTTGCTACGAAGCAGAAAGAGACAAAACCATAGAGCTTGATGAAGATAAAGGTTCATGTTAACATCTTATGCCCATTCAGGTCAGTAATAATATGTTTACCATTTGTATGACATCATCAAAGTATAAACAGTAACATCTTCGTCAAACATAGGAATGCATCCTGCGTCAGAAAGCTTAGATTTTTCACATTTGAGTAACTTAGTTTTTTTGCAGTTTACTTCAACAACAAAACCTAATTAGTGAAAGAATTACACAATAACTGGGATGTCCTACCAGTTTTGGGTCATTACATCACGTCTGTAGCCTGCATCCCAATACATTCAGCCTCTTTTCCAGCAGAGGAATCCAGAGTTCAAACATATCAAAAGTGTTGCTTCATCAAATTATTCCAAGTGGTGAAATTTCTCCTGTAAAGTCCGTTGTTTGTCTGTCTGTCGTGTCCGTTCTCATCAATAACAGCAGCTTCACAGTCTTAGAGCATTTCCTCCTCAATGTCAATCTGACAAAACTGGGTGTTTGTTTTTCTTATTGTTCTAGTTGTAAGATAAAAGTGACACCATTTTCTTTTTTTTTTTTTTTTTGAGTTTTCATCCCAGGAAAGCTTGTGATGGCCAAGGAAGTGCTCCCTGCTTGACTGACCAATCGCCCATGGTGGTCTCCCATAGCAGCCCCTTAAGAGGCTTCTTTATTTGCCAACAGGCCTGTCACTCAAGCACACTATTAAACTATTACCACTCACATCATTTTTCCCCACACAAAGCCAGCTGTTGCTACTTAGATCATTGGTGAAACCTATTTATTGATACGCATTAAATTTATCCATATTCATGCACACAACAGAAGACGTACATTCTGTGACTGGGAAAGTACAATGTCATGATTTATGGCAAACCTTTCCATACAGAGAGCCGAGCTGGCTAAGAAGAGGACACTAAGCGCTGATGAAGCTGGTTTTATTTGCGCAAAGTCACCAGACTAGTGTGTGAAAAAACTCTTTAACTTCTACAAGATTCTACCTAGAGAGTTCAAATTTCACCCAGATGTAGATGACAAGGTGAAGAAGTGATGTGGTATGTGTCTTGTGTCTTGTACATATGTGTGGACAGTGTTAAGATCTCTGGACCTGTTGAATGTTCTCTGTTCATCCCCAGACATGGGGACACACAAACATGTTTTGACCCCTGATTGGCCTGATACACTGATTGTTAGGTGCTAAAATGTGAATGAGAAATTAAAAAATGTGCATGTCAAAAATAAAATAACTCTTTTGTTTGAACAAAATATGTCATCTTTAACCAAAATGAGAGAAATGTCTTTTGTTTATTGCAAAAAACGCATTGATTTCAATTGGAGTCCCTTCTGACCCTGCTTGTTGAAGGATGAGGAAGTGATACAAAAACTAAAAATTTCTTAGAATTAATGAAAAAATAGATAAAAATGCAAATGGCCTCATGTCACAAACATGTTTTATAAGGAATACCTTGAATATGAAAAACTTACAGATCTTTGTTTTGAAGATTTTGAAGAATAACAACCCAGTTTATTGAAAACCCCATTGATTTCAATTGGGGTCATTTTTGACCCCACGTGCGAAAGAGTGGGGTAGTGATACAAAAACTGCAATTTCTTAAAATTAATAAAAAATTGAATAACAATGCAAATGGCCTTGCGTCACAAACATGTTTTTTGAGGAATACCTGGAATATAGAAAAATTACAACTCTTTGTTTTAAAGATTCTGCGGGGTCATTTTTGACCCCACGTGTGCATCTAAGGGTTAAACATTTTTTCTGAACCTAGAGATTTTGATCTTTCAAATGAGGTGTCACTGATGATTTTGACTTTGTGGTTCTTCAGTTATAAGTTTGAAACATACTATGATATATAGGCCAGAATTAGGTAGAGTGTAAGGGGTTAAACTCTAGCACATCATTACTGTCAAAGCATGCTGGGATGTAGTGCTGATGAACCAGAACATTTCATCCCTCCTTAACACATATAAAGGCTGAAGAGGATGAATCATTAATGCTAAAGGTGCCACAGCCTGAAGTGCCACGCGGCCATGGCGGCGTCTCACCAGCACCTCTGCAGACCTCAGGACCTGCTCTGTTTGTTTCACTCTCCCACCTTCATTCCTCGTCTGAGCTGAAATATTGATTCATCTGCGTCTGTATTCCCTTCACAATCACACCTCTAACCAGCTTTTCAAAGCCCTCATAAAATTTCATCTCTTCTTCAAGATACGGCAAATAAAAGTCCATACGGGATGGATTTAATCTTACCAAAGGATAAAGTTTCTGACAACCAAATGATAAACTTAATAATGGGCAAATGCAGGAGATCGTGGAGCAATAAGAGAGAGCTTTCCGAGATCAGCTGGCCTGTGGCAGCTCCGTTTTTTTTTTCCCTTTTCGTCTCACTTCAAGGACACAGGATAGAGGAGAGTACATTTATGGACAATCCAGTTATTAACCCAGTGCTCCTGGAGTGGAAAGACAATGATGAGAAGAGGACAAGGTTGTCGCTGTGCTTCTTTCTGCCTCTCCTGCGCTGAACAAACATCTTGTAACCATGCTGTTTCCTTGGCCTCTTTGCAGTTATCCAGCGTCTGTACGTGCCTGAATGTGCAGCTTTTGTTGGAATGATTGGAAATGCTCTGCCAGACATCTTTCTCCTGATATGTTTTTTGACGAACCGTGAAGACAGTTTGACCCCCCCGACTGGACTTCTTTGCTGCCTGCGGAAAGTTTTGTATGTTGCGAGTGTTATGCAAAGATCCCAAGTGGTCTGAAGGAAAAAAAAAAAAAAAAAAAAAAGCAGGGTATCTGAAAGATTCATAGAACCTTCGTTCAACAGGCGTTTCCATAGCAACACAATCTAAGCCATTGTGATAGATTGTCTCTGGCTAAAAGAACCGAAGGCCTCGATGCAGGCGCAGTTCCACCACCTCAAAGACCCTTTGATTTCTCTGTACACAGACAAACACACACTAACAGACACACACACACGGCTCCTTGTCTTTTTGTACTTAATGTCATGAAATGTCCTGTGTGTATTAACCACATTTTCAATTCGTAGTAAATACTTCTGTCTTGATTTCTTGCTCTGAGATATTGTTTTCTATACTTAAATGACTCCAGGTAGAGTTTCTCTGTTGCACAACTGATTAGATGTAATTACCCTGTTATGAGATATCGAAGGAACGTGGGCAAATGAAGTTTGAAATGATCATCCTGGAATTAGTCCTCCCTCACACACACACACACACACTCACACACAGAGATATAAAATTAAAATATGTGCTCCTGCATCATGTGGGTGATTTGTTCAAATATAACCGGAGGGAATGTGTGGAGGATCATTTTTCTTTATGGACATATTTCAGCTCAGGGACATTCATTTTACCTTAAGACGCTGCCATGATCCCTTTTTATTTATTTATTTATTTTTTTATCTCTCCTCAAATTGCCCCTCGCTATCCACAGACTGAGGCGCTTCACTGTTCGCCCACGTCCTAAGGTTCCCACATTTCATAAATTAAGCATCCCACTAAGCGGAACGATTTAGCGCACAAGCAAAACAAGGGAAAACACATGATTATTCCAGCATCTCGTAGCCCCGAGCGAAACTTGGGTGAGGTCTTAACACAGCCCTGCCAAGCAGCTTGACACTAGAGGGGCACTTAGAGCAATAACTGCTTACAGAGCGTGAATGCTAAACAATAAAATGCTAAATCGGTCCATCCCCCACGAGAGCAGGCAATGAAAGACTTAATGAACTAATAAGATGCTCTGTAATTCCTGCCAGTGGAGTCCTGATGGATGAAGTGACCTCTGATGTGAACCAGTTGATGAATCTATGCATGCTGCTGATGCTGATGATGTTTATACCATTACTGCTGCTCATGTAAAACTTCTCGGGTCAATATTTGTGGACAAAAGTGGAACAAATGAAGCAGAAAAAAAATAAAAGTGGTATTGGAGTTTAATTTGTTGCTTGGATAATGAGTGAATTCTAGTGTTGGGCTAATTTACAGAGACAGGCAGGGTAAAATAAAAGTAATATAATTTTTGTACACATAAGCAGAATAATCAAATCAGATATGGCTGTTGGGAGTTGTAGTAATGGTGGATGTCATTGCTGTCAAATATGAGATACTAAGACTTTTATTATTCGTATTCAACCATAAATGTCTCTTTTTGAAAAGGAAAATAAGTCAGTGGGACAGTGAGGACTCACTAAGTGATCTTAAAGAGTCTTATCTCTAGATATATGATTGATAGTAATCTACAACATGAAATGAGATAATCAGGTTGGACTGGACCAGATTGATCTAAGATACTTTAAAGTCTCTATGACAACACTATATAGGCTGATAAAGTTTAACAGTGAGAAAAGAAACTGTGTTCTTATCTACTGAAAATGAGTTCTGTGATTTATTTTGTGTTCATATTCATAATGGAAGCAGGAGCTGGACAGAAAGTTAAACAGGAGAGTAATAGAGCATGGGCTAAAGGCCAAAACACGAGCAAAAGGCTTTAACACACATTGATGCTTTGAACACAAGCTAAAGGCTGTAACATGAGCCAAAGGCTGAAACACAAGCTAAACAGGAGAGTGATAGAGCATGGGCTAAAGGCTGAAAAGGCTGAAACATGAGCAATAGGCTTTTACATGAACCAAAGGCTAAAACACAGGCAAGAGGCTAAAACTCAAGCGAAAGGCCAAAACAGGAGCTGACAGTGATAGTGTTAACGACTAAACTAGACTACAAACTTATGAAGTTGGTTTCTTGTCATGTCTTAAACACAGCGCTATGTGACTGTTTAATAATACATTACCTTGCTGTGTTCGTTGATTGATTGATTGATTGAGTGTTATCTACAACATACAATGAGATTATCAACACTAAGAAATGTTATTTCAAAATGTCATAATGGAAACAGGAGCTAGACAGAAAGAGAAACAGGAGAGTGATAGAGCATGGGCTAAAGGCTAAAACACGAGCAAAAGGCTTTAACAAGAACCAAAGGCTGAAACACAGGCTAGAGGCTAAAACTCAAGCTAAAGGCCAAAACAGGAGCTGACAGTGATGATGTTAATGAGTAAACTAGACTACAAACTTATGAAGTTCACTTGTTGTCATGTCTCAAACACAGCTCTACGTAACTGTCAATAAATACATTCCCTGCTGTGTTTGTTGAGAATTTCTAAAAATGCAAATACAGGCAAATGAAAGCCATGGAGACAGAATCAACGTACAGCCTCTCACAGGTTTTATTGTAGATTCAGTATAGCACAGCTCTGAACACCTCTAGATAGACAGACACTGATCAAACTTCTCCTTCAGTCTTTTTAACCTTTTAAAAGGGGTGAAAAGATGAGGCTGAATGATATCACATCTTTCAAAATCAACTTCAGTAAGTTTTTATTTCCTGTTAAGTCGTATCTCAGAACCCTGCTGCAAGTGTTGCGTGAACCTGGCAAACAAAAACTTGTGTCTCAATCCATATAATCCAGCTCAACTCAAGATCAAGATCAAGAATCACTTTATTTGCTATTGCATGTTTCAGAGCAACAGGATTAACATTTCAGTCACATCCTGTCCAAAATGCATAAAAAAAGACAGAGACATATCATGGGGAGAAGAGGAGTGGGAAGACTGTGGGACAGCCTGCATGCGCCGTGCCCCATTTTATTAGAAGGAAAAGAATACAAGAGGAAGGAGGAGGGGAAAAAAAGCAAATACTAGACTAGGCCCCTGGGGATGGGGTGGGGTGGGGTCACAGTATGGGATTACGAAAAAACACCTCAGCACATAAGCAACTTAAAAAGAAAACATAACAACAAGGCGCGTTGCCTCCACCTCAGCGGTCTGCACTGTAACGAGGAAGCAGAGGGGGGTTTGGGGGCCGACCAAGCGATTGAAATTCCTGGGGGTGTATGTGTGTGTGTGTCTTATCTGTTTTCATATGAGAACTTTTACACTGCCCAGACTTAACACTGTCTCTACTCTCAGATGGGGACAAGGCCACAGCTGTAGCCGTCGAGTTTCTGATCCGGTGACAAAGTTCACAGGAGGATGGAGATGTGGGGGCTATAGCAATCTGCCCAAGCATGACAACACTATTTTTATTTTTTACTTAAAAAAAGGACTGTGAGGAGAATCCGTTTGAAGTGGATCGCAGCCATTCCTGTCGCCAGAGGACTCAAGCAAACTGTTGTGATGACTCATAACGAGATGTGTATTTGCTTTGGAAAATGAATGGAGAGCAAATCTTTTTAATACTACTTTTATTTGTACACAGTAACTTTTTGCTACAACATTTTCAAGCAGATTAATTGATTATCAGGCACCAGATGCTCAGTTAGATTGGCCTTAGGGACGTTCAAGAAGAAACAAAAGTTTAGGTTCTCAGGAATCAGATAAGTTGGTTACTTCTCTTGAAATTATGATTGGGAAAGGTCGGCATTTGATGTTTCTAGAACCAAAAAGGATAAGCTGAGAGGTTTTTGGACAAACAGTCATATTTGAGAGGTATACATGTTATGACAGGATGCAGGCAAGAAGTCAAGGGTTGCTCAAAAGGAGTTTGGCTATAGTTTTTTCAATGACGATGGAAGGGCGGAAAACATGAAACAATGACATCATTAAAACACATCAGAAGTACAGAATAGCCTTTATACGCTGAAAGGAAATGAACACTGCTTTTAAGAGTGTTTCTTTGAAAAATCTTTTATTTTGGTGTGTTATTTGATTAGTTACTTCTATTCATAGACTCATTTAGCTTGATACACATGTAATTTAAGCCACCGTTTGTTACCACTGCAGCAAATCCATGGTTGAATGTACCAGAGATGTTGAATTTTTCCATCCTGCCTTTCCTAAAAAAGCTCTTTGTTAATATCTTGGACCTTTCCTTAAAGTGTTGTCCATCTGCCAGCAACCATCTGCCCGAGCCCCAGTGAATGTGAGTGTGAGCAGGAGATTGAAAGGTGAACGGTGACGTTTTATATCAGGCTCCCGTGTGATTTCATTCGACCTTACTTTAAGCTGCAGACTTTGTGTTTGAACATGCTCTAGAGAACGTCAGTGCTAAGCTGTGAGGGCTGCAGGAGGCAAGGACAGAAAGCTGTATAAAAAAACAGCAGATTAAGTTGCCTTGGATAAAGTTTTTTACTCCCTGAAGACCTCACAGAGATAACACTGTATATACACTAACTCATTCAGAAACACTGTGTACATGTTATTGATCTATGGATAAATCCTGCCCTCAAACATGGAGGGCCAATTATATGTAGCCATACACTCAGACATTCTCTACCCAGTTTTATGAGTTTTTTCTGAGATTTACATCTAAAAACATCCAAACAGTGTTCATGGATACATGCAACTCTGACACAAGGGATCCTGAGCAGCTGGGTGACAGGGTGTATTTTTAACCCTTTCCTAAAGCACATTTTAACCCAGGAAAGTGTCTCATTTGGATAAAGTTGTGTAGTAGACCACAACATCAACTCTATGGGAATTAACGGATAAAGGATGTCTCCTTCTGTTCTAAGACAGACTGTATTTTAGGCAACATGTTGTCACTTTGCAGGAAAGAAATCTAAAAGTATCTTTAACATCTGTAACATTAGCTAAAGTTAGCTCAACACATGCTCCTAGTTGTGTTCTTCATCATGTCAGCTTGTTTGTTGGGAGTAGAGCTGTACAATATTGGGATAAATTCATATTTTGATATTATTGTTTTCTGCAGTAAATTGTGATATATAAGTTGCAAAAAATATACATTTTTTAAAGTTTACTGCTTCATTAAGATATCCTTTTGAGATCTTGCACTGGATTATGAACAGTCCCATTCTTTTGATTTATTTGTATTCCAACTGGGACTGATTACAAAGTGCAATATCTTCATTTTATTGGTTACTTACTGTTATTTTATTGCTTATTCCTCGCTTATTGTACCAATTGCACACTTTTAGTACTTTTTTCTATTTGCACACATACCCAGTATTTTATTCTATTTTTCTATTGTGTTTTTATTATATCTTATCTTATTGCTTATTCTGTTTTATTTAATATTTATTTTCTTATTGCATTCCTTATTGTCCTCCTTATCCCTAACTATTCCTCTCTACTTTTGTACTGTGTGATGAGCATCTGGCAACACCAAATTTCCCCAACAGGATAAACAAAGTATTTCTGATTCTGATTCTGAATTCTCACTGAAATGATAACACACTCACACCTAATTCCTCTGTCTCTCTCTGCCTCTGTGAACACTATTTATGTTTGCAAAGAGTCTTAATCATGTTCATATCTGTTAATTAGAATATGGACACAAAAGGTTTCCTGCAAGTGATTCTTCTCAAAACAGACATAAAGTGGTTTACAGGGTTTGTCCTCCTCCTGCATTTTGCCTTTTTTTTTTTTTTTAGGTTTGAATTATCATCTGGAAGCTGCTGCCCTTAACTCTGAAAGTGTTGAATAAAGCACCTTATGTTATGTATGGGAAAGGAATTTTATGTTTTTGAATTTCGTAACTGGAGCCAAGATTCAGACCTTTTATTGACATTTAGCGAAAGAAATTAATGAAGAAGTGAACGGTTAAATTGATTTAAAAAGATTGTTTTGAAAAAGATAAATATGTATGATTAATCTTAGGTTTTGCCTGATTTGTTTTTGTTGTTTTTATATTGTATAAAAGATTAAACCACATCTTGGTAGCCAGGGTTTTTTTTCCTCCTACTCTGTTTCTACAGCGAATCAACTGTCTGTTTCATGCTTTCCTGAAAAAAAGTGACCTTTACTTGAAGCTTCAAATCCCTATAAAACATGACAGCTAAGTGTTGAGACTCAGAGTAGAGTATTAACCTATCATCTTAAACCTTAAGGTAAGTGAAAACCTTCTCTTCTTCAGCCTCTAAAGGTCACCAAAGGGTGGGGAACGAGAAAAAAACGTGACCCCTCACACTTCCACATTTACAGTGGAGCTTCACGGCACAATTTTCATTCAGAAAATGAGTCAGAGGCATTTAGTTTCACCACACACTGAAACCAAAGCTGATTATTACTCACGTAAGTACAGTGCAGTCCCCACTTTAGCTCAGTCATTTACATAATGATAGAAAAAAACTCTGAGTCAACAGAAAGTGAAAAGCACCTTGATCACAGTCAAAATGACCCAGATCTATCTTTATCTGCTCGTCTCTACTTTTAATGCTCTGATGTTGTTGTGAATGAAACATTTGGTCACAGTCTGGTCTCAGTCTCTCAGTGCTCCTGGCTTTTTCTGCATGAAACACTCAGTCCTTTTCACCTGCTCCTCTGCAGCTTGTTATGCAACATGTGCTGCTCAACAGCCTTCGCTTTCAACACTATCAGAGAGGAAACATCGGCTCTGCCAAACAAGATTGTAGTGAGTACTTATAGATGAAAGTATCTGACTTTCATTTATACATTTTTCTGCTAGAGGAAAGTAAATACCAAACAGAGATTGACCTTGCTTTTCATCAGTACTTTTGCAGAAACTATGCGATGTGAGCGTTTGAAGTGTTCTGTTCTGCCAGGATCTGAAAAGATGAATTGGAATTAGTTTATGGTAAACACACACACACATTCACACACCTCTGTTCTTGTGGAGGCTCATCAAGGAGGGAGATTTGTTTACACTGAAAATTAAATATGAACAAAATTCAAGTAATGTCAAATGATTCTTTATCTGTGCGTCTCATAAAGTTCACCATGTCTTGATTGAGGGGAGCTTGTATCAAAGGTTTCTTGGGTGATGTACTAGGAAGGAACAAGTAGGTTCTTGAAAAAACTGCAGTTTTTAGCACTTCTGTGTTAGCTTAGTATTTTACACCAAGGTTAATACTTGTTGAACAACTACAATGTTGTCTTACACAAAAACACCCTGAACTATTTCAAACATCTAGCTATTGTGCTCTACTACTCATCTGTCAGAATAGTACAAGTGAACCTCCTGACCTGAAATGCAATATCGTAAATATAAATCCTGTTATTTTCTGTCATCACAGCCTTCAAGAGAGACGTGAAGTTGAGGTCAAGGGCGGCGCTGACTCTGTATCAAGTAAAGGAATGAAACATTTGCATACCACACATGGGGATCTCGGCTTCTTGTGCTGCATTTTAAAGAAATAGTTAACACGGTACAAGTGCCAGCAGAGTAATGTTAAACTGGCTCTACATACAAAATAGAATGACTTAAAAATTATGACTTCACCAAACATTTAAATCTCCAAACATGTCCACCTACAGAGCTTGATTTAATATTTTGTTGTCATGTGAAGTTATTGTTATACCAAGATTGTTGAATCTGTTGAATTGACTTCTGGGAACTTTGTTAAAGGAAGGTGTCATCAAACCTTGTGAATTTTCTTTTGACTTTTACTATAAAAAATGTTATAATAATAACAATCTACCCTGAAAAGAAACAAATAGGCATACATTTCTGAGGAAAATACTTATATACCTTGCAACCATGAGTGAGGAGGGGACACAGTGGACATGAGACCCCGTTGTACATGGGAAAAACACACTGGAGACACAAGGCATCGACCCACTGTTTATGCAACATTGTGTTGCCCACATTGTCTGGACAAAGACAACTTGTGTCACTGTGTGATACACCTATGTGCAGGCTCTCATGTCCACTGTGTGCCCTCTGAACTCATGGTAACATGGCAGCTGTAAGACTACAGTATAAAAGTGGAAGAAAACAATAAATTACTGTATATCACTGTATACTGTAATATCACTTATCTTGCAGTTGTAAAACTACTGTATAAAGTTGCAATTCAATGAAGACTCCCTGTAACATCACGGCCGTGAAGTCACAAGAAGGTACTGTGAGAATATTTAGCAGTAAATAACTGTGAGAGTCATGCAAAATTTAGCCAGTAATTCACTGTGATTTTACGCTCAAAAATTTAACAGTGAAGGTGAAGGTAATACCACTATTTCAATGGGACCCTCCAAAAAAAAGTAATAACAAGCTACAAGCCCTGATCCTTACGCATCATGTTTCCTCTTTCCCCAGCAGCCAGCTGTTAAATCATACAGAATTATTAATGTCATACCTGTAGAGTCATCGATCCATCGAAGTAGACCGAGCTTGTCGTCTCAGGATAATATAGACTGACAGCTCAGGTCGAAGCCTGGCTCTCCTCTTCAGGATGTTTGCTTGCACAGCAAAAATACACACAAATACAGTGGGACAGATACAAAAGTAAGAGCCAAACTTTATTAGAATCAGACAGAATTTATTAAACAGCCTTGAGCTGGGAACTTTGCTTTGCTTTAACCCAGAAGTCCTCGATGTTTTTCAGACCATGGATCCTGTGATAAAGTGATGGAGCAGGCTCTCTCTCTCTCTCTCTCTCTCTCTCTCTCTCTCTCTCTATCTCTCTTTCACACACACACGCACGCACACACAAAAGAGAAAAAAATGTATGTTTGTGCCGCAGTGAAACTTGTCACAGTCACACATGAACAACAAAAACATACTGGGGAAAGTTGTTCAAATAAAAGGCAATATTTGTGGAAAATTTAAAAAAATTCAAGGTAACTATGGGTAATGGCTTAAGTACTTGGGATTGGTGAGTACTCAAATGCTTGGACACTACTTGTTTTGGAAAAAAAATGGGATCAGTTTGCCAGTATCAGTAATCCTGTTCTGTACGGTCAATTTGAAACTCTTTAAACCTGAAAATTTGAACTGTTTTAACTAAAATTTAGAGGTTTATTTCTGGAGAATTTATTGATTCAATATTTATTAACATAATATGATCCAATACACAAGGCAAAGTTGACCTGCCATTAGCTACAGCAGAATAAAATGGAGGTTCTGGAGTGGCCATCTCAGTCTCCTGACGTCATTGAGCCACTCTGAGGGGATCTCAAACCTGCAGTTCATGCAAGACATATGTATTAAATTGATAATAACAAATAATAATAAAGTCAAAAATAAAATCCATCAGCTTTACTCTCGCATTCCTTAAAATGGAAACCAGAGTAGCGAACTACAAAACAGACCGAACAGAACTGTCATACTACAAACTACACTCAAATACAGTATGCAGAATGCAGTGACTATTAAATACTGCATTAGAATGTAGTATGTAATATGCAGATTAGGCAGACATTTTTTTGTTGGCGCACTCTTGACTGAACCATCCTGCAGGGCAGCCAGAGGACCACACACAGAATTTCCAAAGACTAAGTCATCAGGGCTTCACCCTATACTTTTCTGGACCACCTCTGTGGCTGCTAACATGAGCCATGGCAAGCCTTCCCAGTGCCTTTCCAACTCCATACCATCAGCAAGCAACATGCACTTCATTGTAGAAGTGGGCAATGATCCAGTACCGTTCACAATCAAATGCTCCAAAGGTTGGTTAATGGCTGGAATGGGACTCAAAGGACATAACCTAATAACCAGTCAGCTGGCACATGTGGCAAGAGATCACACTTCAAACGAGGCCAAAAAATAACCCAGGACATAGTCATATGTCTCACACATAAATGTCCACAAGTATCATGTGCAATGTGCAATGCACCACGTCATGAAAACAACTTGGGCACTACAACCTGATCAGATGCTTCTCTCACAAGGCAACCACTTGGGTACCAGCAAGTCATCCTGAACAAAGTAACCCTGAGCTACCTCTCTGACTTTGTTGATTGGCAACATCTCACCCCAAGATGCAAACCCCGAAGAATCAGCCTTTTGGCCCTTTACTCAGTCCTTCCTGGAAGATTTCTTCAGATGGCAACTCGGGGCACACTCCAACAGAAACAACACCATACTTGACATGTTGTGGTACAAGGTACAAATCCATTTCCATCCCCTACTACATAGTGAAGTCACCTGACGAGGGCTCTGATGGAAGATAAATTCCAAATAAATGAGTGTTAAGCGCCTGTATCACCCATTAGCCTAATGGGAACATGTTCTTCATTACCAACCATTGACACAACTACATCAGTTATGAGTGGCTCTAAAACATAACCCCCATCTGGGTCAAGAAGAACAGGCACCTTACCTGACACTTTACTGGGGCCAGGGAGTCTAACAACAAGCTTCTTGCAGAAACTGTAGAACAAGGCATTGCGAGAGCATGCAAATGTAAATTTGATCTCGCCTTAGGCTTTGGAGTTTGACACTGCTCCTTCCAATGACCTAGTTACGCCCCCTGGAGTTCTTATTCTGTTCTGACAGCACAGGCTTAAGAAAAGGACCAGGCTCTCCAAATTTTCCCCACTGTCCAAGTTCAGTTTCCCTCCTGTCAGCAGCCTTCCATGTGCCCCCAGAGCGAGCTTCCATGATATTGACCTTGTGAGTCCAGACAAAGTCATCTGACAACTCTGCTGCCTTCAGTGCAGTGGAAGGCGTCTGTTCATTCATAGAAATAGCGACTTGCTGAGGTGTTGCTTTTTTGAACTGTTCCATAATCATAAGCTGAGAAAGACCTGGGAAATATTCAACTGTAGCTTCATTGCACCAACTCTGGAAATAGTTTGTGAAATCTAGGAATGGATATCAAGAACCAGTTCCTGTTGAGAATTGATAAGAAATGGTTCAATCCATTGATATCGTTAGCCCTTTATACTAGTATACATGTCATTGCTGAGTCTGGGTGGAGATATAGTCCACAAGTCTACACACACACATACACAAAGACACATACCCCACACACACCCTCCAACTCAACACCTTGGTGGCTGCCAACCCCCTTTCCTCTCATTACAGTACAGTCTGCTGAGGGTTAATGACGCGCCCAAGTGAGGCTAAATGCGCACCCCTCCGTGTCTGTGCTGTGACACCTTCCTCCCTGACGCCCCTCCCCCTCCCACATATACAAGTTTTTAAGTTTTGTTGTAATAGTTTATTATTTTGCTCATGTGCTTAGTTTTTATTTCCCAATTCCACACTGTGCCCCCCTACAGGATGTAGAGATCCGGGGGGTCTTCACGGGTCGATGAACTTGCAAAAAGCACTGAAAACAAGTCTTTACCGTCACACTGCATGTTTATTTATTTATTTATTTTATGCAGGGTTTGCTCAAACATCTCTCAACAGTCGTGTAAGGCTCAAAAAATAAAAAGAAAACAACATAAATCTGTTCATGTGCTCAGCTCAGCCCTAACTAGTGATGGGCAAAGCAGTTCTTTTCAGTGAACTGAATCATTAGAATCAGTTCGGTAAAGTGATTTGTTCAAAAGGTTCATTCACTGAACCGTTCAGAAAATTTAATGAGCTGAAACAATGCCAAACGCTCAGTGTTCTGGATGTACTTACCTTCAGTAGGTTCAGTACGAATCACTGACACGGAGCTCCAGTTCAGTGACTGAGCTGTGTCTCTCTCAGTCAGTGATTCATTCATGAACTAAACATTTATTGAGACCATCATAATGGATTTTAAAACAGTCATCTGAGTAAATATGGATATATAAGCCATTTGCAAACCAACAGCAGCTATAAAAAGCACATATATATATTTTCGTGACACCTTAATATTTACTACTTCATCAATTTTGGTGACACGAGAGGGAGATGTGGGGGCGGGCTTGAGCGACAGGAATTCCGACCGACTCTGTCCTGTCTGTTGAGTCATTACTATCATTGACATAAATGGGGGGGGGGGGCTTGGGCAACTCTAACAGTCAAGAGAGACCGAGTCAAGAGACAGGAGAGGGGAGTGCATCTGCAGTTCATAAATGAACAAATGTTTTCAACTAAGTGATTCGGTTCAGTTCGTTCACCCAGATGCTTCATCTATTATGAACGAATCTTTCACAAACGACACATCACTAGCCTGAAGAGAGAACTGAGTTTGGTGACCTCTCTGACCTCACATTACGATGGCAACCAACAGAACTCAAATGTTGTTTAAAGAGACATGACTAAATATGGCAATCATTATGAGGAGCTTAGTCTGGGATTTGCTTTTTTCCCCTCTTCCTCCCTGTTGTACTCTTTTTCCCTATCTAATGAGACAAGGCGCCGCACATGCTGGCTGTTCCACAGCTCCCCCCAGCCACCCACCCCCCCATTATTTGTCACTGTCTTTTTATGATTCTTGGACGGGATGAAACCGAAATTTTATTTAGCTGCTGTGTGATGAAAAAAAAGTATCCTGTAATCTTGTCATAAAAAACAGTGGACTGTAATGTGGTTAACATAACTGATAATTTGTCACTTATTTGAGGCAGCACTAACTACATACAGATTACTTTTCAACTTATATTTAATTTATCAACAACAACAACAACAACAACAACATTTAGTTAAACACTGCTCATTGCAAACAACTGGTGACAACTTTCCTAGTGCCAACACTTGCCACCCTGGTGGCCCCGCCCCTGGTCAAAGTTCCTAAATTGATTACTGGATGTCATGAATAAAACTGACAAAAACCATAAACACATAAACATAAACACACACAGATGCTTCAGACTAAAAAACTGAGATATTTAAGGCATCAAGAGATTTTTGGTGAAGGTAGAGTCTGGAATGCTTCATTATACTGAGTTTAGAAAAATGAGGGGCTGATTTTATTGGAGTGGTGTTGTAAAACTGTCCTGAAATGTCATGTAAATAAGAGTACACACACATGCGCACACACACACAGATGAACACACGAGTGCTCAAACAGCTCAACTTTCTTTCCTGCATGATACAGCCATTCTGATATTTACTGGAGGGATTAAGAGATTACAGGTCTCTCTCTCTCTCTTTTGGTCCCCATGCTGGTGTGTAGCTATGATGTGTGTGTGTGGGTGGGGCTACACGTGGGGACAGTTATATGTACACACGTGCACGCATGTATGCAACAAAACCTTGTGTGTGGTGTAAAAGCTGGAGCACCCTCTCAGTCCAAGGTTCTTAAAACAAATCCTGACATTTCATTTGTTGCAGCTCTGAGGCTGTAACATGATGTTACACTGGTGTGAGTATCTGTCACCTCACTGTGGATGTCACCAGACATTCAGAAAAGAGGATTCTCAACTGATAATTCAGACCTTATCTGACCATCCCTGACTTATAGATTCCTATCCTCTTTTAACTTCAGCTTCTTTTATGCCTCCAGTGTGAATTTACAAAGAGATAACCGCCACCAAATTTCTCAACGCGGTTGGAGTTCAGAACTTGAAGCGTCTATGACGACGGTGGATGTGTGCTGACGTGAGAGGAGAATAATGTCTTAGACGAATCTGAATCTGAAAAAGGAAGTATCACAAAAGCTCAAGGCTGAAAGGAGTGACAGAAAGATCCTCAGAGCTCTTTGTACGAGCTGTGAAGATGAGTTTTTTATTGGCTGAACATTTGGAAATAAAAAAAGATGATTTCACACAACTGGGCTGTACTAAAAACCAAGCTTACAGCACACCCTTCTGTTAGTTCTCAGGTATTGCAGCTCTGATCTCATCCATGCTGGTCTAAAAGTACAATGGCTTACACACTGTTCCCTGTAGGAAAAAAAAAATCACTTTAATGTATATCTTTAATTAATCTGATTTTTTGAAATTCAAATATATATGATTATCATATAATATACAATGATATTATTATATTATCACTTTTTTTTTTTTTAAACGTGGGGATTTTACTTAACAATAATAGCCAAAATAGGGAAAAAATGCATAAAGAAATAAGCCAAATTAAATCACAGCAGTGCATCAATTACAGAAATAATAGAATTAATCATTATCTGAGGTTGTGAGTATCCAGAAAGTCAATGTAAGGTCTCCAAAAGTAAGCAGTTCTTTTCCTTCTTTTCATTTATTTATTATTTTTTTACAATATAACAGGGTGCGCAATTTAAAAAAATAAATTAAAAAATGCAATTGATGAGACACTGTTTCTGAATCAGAATCAGAACGGTTCAGTTTACTCAGTACCTATACAAGTTTTTAACCACAGTGAATTTGTCAAGTATCTTCTTCATGAAAAAGGTTCTGTTAAAGTGTCCCCCACCCCCCCAAAAAAAAAGAAAAGAAAGGAAAAGGAAAAGGAAAACTGGCCACTCCTTGATAAAAGGCCCAATGTGTAAATCAGATACACAGACTAAATAAAAACAGAATACAATGATTTTCAAATCTTTTTTCAACCTATATTCAATCAAATGCACCACAAAGACAAGATATTTAATGTTCAAGCTGTAAAACTTTATTGTTTTTGTGCAAATATTTGCTCATTTTGAATTTGATGCCTGCAACACATTTCAAAAATGTTGGGACGGAAGCAAGAAAAGTCTGTGAAAGTTGCTAAATGCTCAAAAACAGCCATTTGGATCATTCCACAGGTGAACAGGTTCATTTAAACAGGTGAGTGTCATGACTGGGTATAAAAGGAGCATCCCCAAAAGACTCAGCCCTTCACAAGCAAAGATGGGGCCAGGATCACCACTTTGTCAACAACTGCGTGAAAAAACACTCCAACAGTTTAAGAACAATGTATTTCAACGTTCGATTGCAAGGAATTTAGGGATTCCATCATCAACAGTCCGTAATATAATCAGAAGATTCAGAGAATCTGGAGAAATATCTACATGAAAACAGCAAGACCCAAAACCAACATCAAATGTCTGTGACCTTTGACCCCTCAGGAGGCACTGCATTAAGAACAGACATTATTGTATAAAGGATCTTACAGCGTGGGCTCAGGGACACTTCAGAAAACCATTGTCAGTTAACACAGTTCATCACTACATCTACAAGTGACAGTTCAAACTCTACCATGCAAAGACAAAGTCATACATCAACAACAGACAGAAACGCTGCCGCCTTCTCTGGGCCTGAGCTCATTTGAAATGGACTGAGGCAAAGTGGAAAAGTCTGCTGTGGTCTGATGAGTCCACATTTCAAACTCTTTTTGGAAATCATGGACGTGGTGTCCTCTGGGCAAAAGAGGAAAAAGAACATCCAGATTGTTACCAGAGCAAAGTTCAAAAGCAGCATCAGTAATGATACGGGGGTGTGTTAGTGCCCATGGCATCATGGGTAACTTACACATCTGTAATGGCACCATCAATACTGAAAGCTAGATCCAGGATTTGGAGCAACACATGCTGCCATCCAAGCAACGTCTTTTTCAGGGACGTCCCTGATTATTTCAGCAAGACGATGAAACCAAAACACATTCTGCTCCTGGTACAACAGTGTGGCTTTGTAGTAAAAGAGTGCGGCTACTAGACTGACCTGCCTGCAGTCCAGACCTGTTGCCCATTGAAAATATGTGGAACATTATGAAGCACAAAATACAACAACAGAGACCCTGGACTGTTGATCAACTGAAGTTGTTCATCAACAAGAATGTGAAAGAATTCCAGCTCCAAAGCTTCAACAATTAGTGTCTGAAGTTCAGAAACACTTATTGAGTGTTGTTAAAGGAAAAGTTGATGTAACACAGTGGGAAACATGAACCTGTCTCAGCTTTTTTGAAACCTGTTGCAGGCATCAATTGCAAAATAAGCAAATATTTGCACAAAAACAATAAAGTTTATCAGTTTGAACATTAAATATTTTGTCTGGGAAAAAAAAATAAAAAAAATTGTCTTTGTGGTGTATTCAATTGAATATAAGTTGAAGATGATTTACAAATCTTTGCATTCTGTTTTTATTTACATTTTACACAATGTTTCAACTTCATTGGAATTGGGGTTAAAGATCTTAATGCCACCAGGACGAAATAATGTTGTCATAAAAAAACCTTTAAAATTGTTTGTTTGTTTATATTCTAGCTGTATTTCTGTAAGTTATCCAGAGTTTTCTTAGTGATAAACCAAGCAGCACCACACATGGCTCCACCTTCCTTCTCAGCAGGGCTTCAGTTAATAAGAGAAAGTTTCCTTGACTCCCCAAGTTTTCTTCTCTGAAAATAGTCCATGGGATTTGGTCTTCTTCTCTTTTCCACGTCCCCTCCTGTCATCTCTGTCACCTCTCTTCTTTCATCTCCCCGTCTCTTCACCTGCCTCCTTCATGTCCCGTCTCTTCCTCTGCTCCCTCTCTATCCCTTCTTAAAAACCGCTGTTCCTTCTCAGCCCTCTTCCCCCTCTCAGTGTCTGTCTCCCCCCCCCTCCAGTTAAATCCCGCACCAATTAAAGCCCGTCATGTCCTCTCTCTAGTGGAGCTGGTGTAAGTGGTGCAGACAATTTGTATTACAGAGGCAGAACCTCATGCATGATGAGCTGGGTGATGGTGGCCCACCTGAGCTAATAGGCTGAGGGTGCAGACACCACAGACCCCCAGCACTTCAAAGCTGCAGAGCTCCAGTATCCAGTTAAAGGCAGACGATGAATGTGCCCCCCACCATAGCTGCTGATCCATGCACACAGGAAGCAAAGTGTGAAGCTGAATGTGAACGTTTTTCTATCTTCTACTCCTGCTTCTTCCTCCACAGCCTCTGTCTGCTGCTTTATGTCTTCCAGTTCACTATAATTGGATCAAGCACAACAGATCACCTCTCATTACCTGAGCTGACAGAGCCTGTCTCAGCTGCTTTGTGTGAGGACAAACAGTGAGACAAAAGAACATGGGAGGGAGTGCGCTCTCTCTTTCTGTGAGGGTTTTTTTTTTCTGTTTGTGTGTGTGAACAGGTTTGGAAAGATGCAAAAACAAAATGTCGAGTTCAGCTCATTCAAAAGTTCAGTTGTTTAACTTTCCAAATTGCTCAACAGTGAAAAGGTGTGAAAGTATTGACAGACTTTTTCTTCTGCTGTTATGTCATGGTTGTAAACTTATTTTTAAAAAGTTATTTGAAAATGGATAAAAAACATATTTCTAAGTGAAGAATTATGTTTTCTAACAGATTTCAGTAGATGACCAACATTTCAAAGATTTTAGGTTCATTATTTTTTAGTATTTTTAATTTGAGCACCCAAAAATGTCAGGTGGCTCAACCAAATATATGAAAATATATTTATATGTTCCTGTTATTTTTTCTGTGTGAAATTATTGGCAAGTATCTCTCAAGTGTCTGCAGTGACTCATACATTTTCATTTTGTGTGTTTCATTTCTTTTATTTGTGAATAAGATAAATAATTTGATGTTAAAATAACATTTCACATTATTACATTGGTTGTACCACCTGACATGGAAATTGTTCCAGTCACCAATGAAGTGAAAAAACCTTTTTTATCAGTATTTCAGAGAAATCTACAAACTTTTCCACTTGGTCACAAATGTCATTTGGGCTCCTCTGGCTGATGCAGTTTCCTGTTTCCTGTTTTATTCTCTTCACTTTAAAATAAAAGTCTAATGTTACGGTTGCACCACCCTGACATTTGACAAGGTGAAAATTACGGGACAAAAGTTTTTTANCATTATTACATTGGTTGTACCACCTGACATGAAAATTGTTCCAGTCACCAATGAAGTGAAAAAACCTTTTTTATCAGTATTTCAGAGAAATCTACAAACTTTTCCACTTGGTCACAAATGTCATTTGGGCTCCTCTGGCTGATGCAGTTTCCTGTTTCCTGTTTTATTCTCTTCACTTTCAAATAAAAGTCTAATGTTACGGTTGCACCACCCTGACATTTGACAAGGTGAAAATTACGGGACAAAAGTTTTTTAAATTTCTCAACAGCTTTAAAATTCTTTTTATTTGCAAAGAATGTTTTATTTAAAAAGGTTCAAGCANTTTTTAATTTCCATTTACAATAACTGACATTCAATTTTTAGAGTTTAATTACTGTGGATACTTGTCAGGACGGTTGCACCACCTGACATTTCGGGGGTTTGAGGAACCAAAACACAAAAAAACATGTTATATTTTAATAGTTTAAAGATGTGTTCAAATAACACAGGTTTCATAGAATAAAGAAATACATGTGATGAAATACTCAATTCATGATGGAAGGAAATATTGCACTCGGACACAAAAAAAGGGACGTCACGTCATTGACCCATATAGCAATGTATACAGAGAGAGAACTTTAAATGAAAGCACAGTTCAAGGCGATAATCCACTGGAACATATTAAATCAATATTCTTATCTACAGCAGTGTCTCTGTGACTGTTTGTTTGCAGATGAACACCTATGATGCAATTTCTCACATATTGCTCGTTTGTTTGTTTACTGTTGAGTTTCTGCTCCAATCTGCACAGGTGGTTACTGAGACTCCAAATGCAAGGGCTTATGGGAAAGGTCAGTTAATCTGCATAATTTCTCATTACTGGTAATAAGAGAAGTGATTGGATTCAGACAGATTGGCAGCAAAATGATCAAATCTTTTTTCACTTCATGTGAAGCTAAATAGATTGTCAGGTGTGAGTGTGTGAGTGTGTGTGTGAGTGCATGTTGTCACAGGAGTGTGTATGATAATCAGGGCCCAAACCTGACCCCATTCAAATCCTGCGGTTTATGAGAGTCCAGGCAGCAGTGGCTGATTGTTTTCCTCAGAGTATTTGTTGGTCAGTGATTGTTTCTTTGTAATGAAAAATTGATAGTTTATTCTTGTCAATAATTGACGTGGACCATCTGGCAGAACAGTTCCCCCTTGTGGACTCTGTTAGCCAAGCTCTTTTACACAGACAGATGTTTTTGGGTTTTTTTTCCACACATATTCAGCGCCCAAAGACAGTGTTATTATATCACTACAGCTTCAGTCCCAGCTGAGTTTCAAGTCCAAAATAAATTCATAAAAAAGAAATCAGAGGCAAGTGGAGTCCCAGTCACCAAAGAGAGTAAGGTCCTCAGTATCTTAGCCTAAGTCTAAGAGAAAAGGATGTGTCTAAGTTTATGTGATGACTGACCTGAGGAGCAATTGGCTTTGTGCTGGAGTTGTATGTACCCCATGAACACTGTTTGGATGTTTTAAACTTTGAATCTCAGAAAAAAATAAAAACGTATAAACTGAATGCTGACTTTCTGCAATGCATTTCAATGGACCTCCGGAAAGGGTATATCTAAGTGTAAGGGCATGGCCATCTGCACCACAGACACATATACCTCTATGAGAGTGAACGGGGAATATGCTTTGTTACGACCTGTATTAAGGCTTCCTTGATTTCTTGTTTTCGCAGGGTGGAAGCCAACGTGATCCCATAAAAAACTGCAACATCCAACAACTCAGCCTTTTTACACTCATTCAGACTGCTTTTATTGAGGATTTGCCACAAAATCATCCAAGAGAAACACCATTTCAACTCTTGACTACATAACACTACCACAGAAGACCAGTTACACAAGGAGGTTTGTATCTACCACAAGAAAACAGAAAAAGCACACCAACCTCAATGGAAACGAGACTTTCCCAACACCTGCCTAATTTAGCTCACCTGCTTATCTTCTGAAGTCGTGCTGGGCTCGAGGCAACTTACAGGCAACACATCAGCGGCAAAAGCCCTGAAACGCCTGCCCCCTTTGGAGAACTTTGTCTCCACCCAGGATTAACTTCAAAAATAAAAAAGGCAAAAAAATAAATGAGTGCACGAAGGAAAAGTTGAAACAACTTAGCTGGGCACTCCCCTGTCTAAGTTGAGAAAGTCTTCCAAGAGAGAGTGCAACACAGTACAATTAAGCTCTACAAAACACACACACACAGCCACACAAGACTAAGGCTGTTTTCCAAACCGCCTACTACATACTACATACTACAGTAGTAGGTAGTAGGCACTACTTCCACATGTAGTATGTAGTATGACTGCTTTGTTGGACCTGTTTAGTAGTATACTACTCTGGATTTCAGGAAGTGGAGCTGATGGATTTTTTCTAATGTTTAATTTCATCATAAGTAAACCATGAGTACATTTGGCATCACATCAATCAGTGGTGAAGTTACAGGAGCAATAAAAGTAGATAAGTTAAATTAGATGTCAATGAGATACAAAGGAAAATAAATAAATTAAATTAAGCATGTGAAGGAAGTTGTAATTTTTTTGAGAATTGTTATGTTTTTTCATTTTTTTAGTGGTTCAAGGAACAATTTTGATTCATTTAGAAAAACAACAAATTCAGGGAGAGAAAAAAGTCCCGATTTTATCACATTTGTAAAGATATAAATTACAGCAAAATCGCCATATTTGATTTTTTTATCTTGCACCAAAAGTTATCGTGTATTGAAAAAAAATCTGAAACCAACTGACTTTTTATTTTTTCAGCTGGTGGAAAAACTGCATCCTCATTACCCACGTAGGCTGTTAGTTGGAAAAAAAAAAGTGATGAATGATTTAGGGGCTTTTATGAATTTGGTAAAAGTAAACAGCTCTTTCATGATGAAGTGAGCAGATTTACTGCTGTTTCCTTCCTGTCACTTCACTTTTATCTCTGGGACCGTTTCACATTTTTGTTGTTCTGTAGTGGTTTAGATGATTTATTCCAGTAGGTGTCAGTAATTCACCTCAACCTGAGCGCCCCAAAACTGACAAACGGCATTAGCGCCGTGCATTGTGGGAAACAGTACGCCAGGTAGACTGGTCCGTTGCATACTGAGAAATTTTCTCCGATCAGTAGGTCATCCGGGAACTTGTAGTTTACTACAGATCTCGCAAGTTTTCGCATACTGCCTACTAAATACTGAATTTCAAGTAGTAGGCATCGCTAGTGTAGTAGGCGGTTTGGAAAACAGCCTAAGTCAAAAACCACTGATTGTTGGAGAGAGTTGAGAAGGTTGGTTGGTTGGTCTCTGCAGCTGAAGCTTCCACACACCAGTGAACAAAGAAACTGAGCAGCCAACACTTCTACCCGGTAGCTCCTCACAGGTGCTGCAGATCCTGTAATCAAGCTTCACTCACTCACACCCACACTCACACAGAAGCTCACCACACAGGTAGACACACCCTCATTAGAAAACACACCCACATGATAACACACGCCCACATGAGCATACACACATACATGAGCATACACACTCATGTAACATGCTTCATTCATATATTTATGTTCATGATTGTCCCCCTGTGCAGAAAGATATATGTGCATATGTTCAGAATAAATATATGCAGTAAAAACACAAAATCTATTAAAGATCAATCATTAACATCCTGGATTTTTAGTCCATCTATCTTGGTTTTCATTGGCTTGTTTGCTATCAAATCTCTTTACTGGGTACAACTATGCAGATAAAAGGTCTGGACTCAATTATGACTTTAAAAGTAACTGAGTAGATTACATGGGATCATGATTACTTAAGTACAAGTAGAAGTAAAAACTTGAAAATCTACTCATCAAAGTACAAGTACCCCCCCAACAAAAACTAATTAGTCACAGTGATCTGAGTATTAGTAATCAATTACTTCCACCCCTGGATATATGCAAGTATATATATTCATCAATCACTGAATATCAAAATGAGTAATGAAAATTAGTTAAATGTAAACAATCGTGCTCTTTCTCTTTGTGCACATATTGTCCAATATTTTACTTTATAATTTATATCTGAATTTTGATTCAGAATCTGTTTTTTAAAAAGATGTTTAACATTAGTATTTCAGTATTTATCATCACAATAACAGTTGTTACATACACTGGTAGCTGTAAAAGCTCATAAAAACATTAGGAAAATTCAAACATTGGTTTGGTGCTTTGTTATGTCCTGAACATATAAGGAGTTAACATTTACGCATTAAAAGTTACACATGTTGTTTCTGATGCCTAGTTCTTTTCCAAATATATTAGTGTGTGTGTGAATGGGTGAGTTAAAGGCATTGACTTGTATCACTTTGAAGAAAGGTACTTTATGAAGTTTGGTCCATTTATTTGCATTAGTTCATGGGGCAGAGCTGCCACATCCAATATGGCCGACATGCTGAGGGCAGGACTTAGCCATTAGTGAGTTGGACTGAAAATGTTGTTGGTAAAAACAAATGAATTGGTCATGTGATTGGGAGAGTTTTGAACATATGGTACCAACATCAGCTTGTGATCCCATTTTTTTTTTTTTTACCCCAAATTTTTCTCTAAGCATTATGTGACATCACCAAATGAGTCATGACTATTATTGCACACCAATTTTCTTTGGGTTCATTGTTCTGCAACGACACTCCAAATATATTTCCCCTGAGGCGCTCCACCAACACTCAAGTCAATCAGGAAGTGTAATTGGCAAACTTTCACACAACACAACAGCACATATAAAACCAGAGAGAGAGAGAGATATTTCTTTGCTTCATCACAACAATTTGGCTGTAATAACTTTGCTGCTTTGATGTTATTGTTCCTCTTTTTGGGATCTTCCTTTAATAGAGGATTTTTCACACTTTAATAACACAACCCACTGTTTTTGTTACCAGTCCTGTTTTCCCTCCTCTGCATGGCAGGGACAAAATAAATTGGAAAGAGAAAGTGAGAATGCTGGAAAATATGGTTGATGTGGCCACAATGTGTCATTATCGAATGTAAGGTGTGAAAGGGCCGAGTGTGTTATAGCTGGAGGGAATAATTTCCCCACACAATTTAGATTCTCAGTCTTTTAGCGCCGTGCTAATGGGGCTGTCAAGGTAGGTCCATCAACACGGGGGAAAAAAACAGAGGAGAAATGTGCCAGCTAATTATAGAGCTGTGTGTGTGTGTGTGTCCATGTGAGGAGCACAGGGTTGTTCCTTTAGATTTGTGTGTTTGCTGTGTCAAAGAAACAGGTACAGAGATAAAGAAAAAATGGTTGCTTTATATCTAACAGAGAAGTCATTTTGGAACATTAGTGATGGGTAGCACCCACACATGTTAGCATTATGTTCAGTAAAGAAAGAGTCTGGTGTGCACCTCTAAAAAAGACATTACCTGAGGTCAGTTTTGAGGTCTGAAAATGTTTGCTCACCCCCAGTTGTTGTATTCATGTTTTCAAAGCTGCTGTTGCCAAATAAACCTCTTATGGTCCAATGACCCGCCGGCGGGCCGTTTGCCATTCTTCTGTCATCATCAAAGTATAAACATTAACGCCTTTGTCAAACATTAGAAGGCGCATTTCAGACGCTAAGTTCGTTTTACAGTTTGTTTGATGCCAGGAGAGCCTGATTTATACAAGAACTGCCCTCTGCTTGACTGGCTAGTAGCGTGAGCTGAAGCTGAGTAAAGCCACCTAACTGGCTTGTTTATTGGCTTGTGGCCCTGACAATCATATGTAGAATAACCAATAGCCTTACTGCTCACAGGAAGCCTGCTATTGCTGGATAGACTTTTGAAAATACAATTATATATATATATATATATTTTTTTTTTTGCAAGTAATCATTTGTATTCATGTGTGCAACAGGTGAGGTACAATCGTGACTGGGAGCTTTAATTTCACGCTTTTTGGCAAACCTTTTCACAGAGAGAACAAAGTTGACCACAAAGGGGACACTGAGCACTGATACAGCTGGTTTTGTTTGCGCAAAGTCGTCAGACTAGACTGTGGCATCTACTGGTGTTTGGTTACCTGAGACTTAAAACTCTCTAACTCCCACAAGGTTTTACCTAGAAAGTTCAAATTTCACCCAGATGTAGATGACAAAGTGTTGAAGTGATGTGGTGGATGTCTTGAAGTTATTGATGTTCAAAAATTGGTTCTAAAAACATGCAGTGGAAAAAAAAGTGTTTCAGCTGCATTTATCCTGATGTGGACTTTAGTCACATATAGAAACATGAAATTTTCTGAAACTAGAGACTTTAAACTTTTAAATTAGGTGTCACTGATGAATTTGACCTTATGGTTCTACAGTTATAAGCTCTGAAACATAGCATAGTAAATAGGCCAGAATTGGGTGGGATGTCGGGGTTAATTTATTTTGGTTGTCGAGACTAAAACAAAAACAGTCCCTGTTCTCATCCTGTCCAAATTGAGGACACTGAGCAGCAAATGTGATTTCTAAGGCTGCACAGTATCATGGGGGGTGTTAATTTCAAACTGTCTTTAAACTGAAATTTCTTTGAAACTAACAGGAATGAAAAGTGCTATTATGCATTTTGCTCCACTTTCTCCTATCGCCCTGTTTTACACAAACCAACATAAGTTAGCTTTTAAATATGTCCAACAGGTTCTTATGAAAAAAATCAAAACGTCAAAATTAAAGTCCACTCTAACCGTATCTTTGTGTTTAATACTGGGAGCTCTTTCTCTCTTTCTTGCCACAAGGTTTGTCTCTTTGTGCTTGTCACTGTGCTTCAGATCTAAAGTGAGGAAAAGGGAAACTTCCCCTGAACTTCAGAACTCTTTAAGTATCACATTTCATTCACTGTGTTCTTCCAAAGATTAACAGATTAACTCTGTGTTTGAACAAGCTCATCCTAAATGATGAAGTCCTGCAGTTGTTTTGTTTTATTGCCTTTTTTATGATGAGTGTCCCAGTGTAATTCTTCCTCCACTGACTTGCATTTGTGACATATCGGGTTTGAATTCATCTCCTCTCACTGAGGTTCTCCTTTAGAAATAGAGACATATCTGGCAGGATGGCAGGTGTATAAAAAATAACTGCTTCATCTCTTTTATTGCAGCAATTAGTAGACCCACCCAGAGTGTGTGATGCTGAGGGTGGCATCTGTGATTAAGTGTTCATTAATCTTTTTTTTTATGATCACAGAGGCTCATGTGAGGGTTGAACACTAGAGGGTGCTCACAGCTCTTGACTGGAGAGTGTAGTGGGACTTGTTTCTTTGTTACTTGCTTTTTGAAAGTGGCTGGAGAAAACAAGTGGAGCACTATCTCAGATATGGAAAGATAGATAAAATAATGTACAGTTATAATGTTGTACTTTACATCCAAAACATTTGAAATAAGTGAAGCTAATGTTTAAATTCAACACTTCTCTATGTAGGAAATGAAATGTTAATATGCACCATTTATCTTAGTGTTAGGTTTTTGTTCATGAATATCTATGAAAGTGTTCCTGTTGAAGCGTGTCTTAAGTAAAGCACGGATTTACACATTGGAGGAGAATTTTGTTGAATATAAGCAGAGGCCTGGTGTTGTACTGTAAACCATCATTACTATCCTAGGACTCAGGAGAACATGGACGTGGTCTCAGTTACAGAAATGATGGTGGTCACCATATTTAAAACATCAGTGAATCTGATTGGAGTTATAATACTAAAAGCACCATTGAAACTTTAACATTTTTGATACCTGGCTATAAGCATTTTCATATGTACTGCAGAAAACAGTATCATCATGTGGGACTTCATGAGGATTCTTCACTTTTGCAGCAGTCAATATCTTACCAAGTATATTCTTCTTATTTCAAGTCAAAATATCTCATCACACTGAATACAAGGCACAGTGACCTAAAGGGAAACATGTCAGTCAAATATTGGAACTTGTTTCTAGATGGATCATCTTGAATATTTTGTTAAGTGAAACAGTCTCAAAATTGTCCTGATTGAAGTTATTTCTCAGTTGAAACCATTGACTGTATATAGAATGTACAGCGTGCTTCCGCCTGTCACTGTTCTACATTTTTGAAGCCAAAAAAACCCTGTTTCTCTAGCCACCATTGTGCAGCCAGAGTCTGCACAGTAGATAATTTCTGGTGGAGCCAAGTAAAAAAGAGAAATAAAAATATTTATTTCTTCTTCTTCAGAAGGTTTAGTCTCCTTTTGGCTCTTTCCCGAAGTTTCTTATATCCCCGGTAAAAACTACTCACGAATGGCAGCTGTCAACTATTGTAAAACGAAACTTATATCGCAGTTTTTAACGTCCAATAACTAATGAGAAACTAACTTCTCAGAAAAAAAAACACCTGAACACCATGCAGCCAAATGACATCATCATACTACCTTAGAGTAAAGATGAGAGAAACGTTTCTACCAGGTATCGTAATTTTTTAAAGTTTTCCCGGCTCAAATCTGGAATACATGGGGAGGCGGGGCTTATGACCTATACTGCAGCCAGACACCAGGGGGCGGGGCATCTGCTGGAGGCTTCAGTTTGAGCCAAACGTCGTTACGTCCACTCATTATACAGTCTATGGTTGAAACCCACTGAGCAAGCCAACATTGAAACTGTCTGTTTATGTCATGGTCCATGTAGAAAAGACGTCACTTGAAAGTGCTGAATAGAAGTTTTTATGATGTCTTTTTTTAGACGTCCTCTGGACGCACTGGAACCATTAACCACGAGTGAGGAGGGCACGAAGTGGACATATGAGCCTGCTGTACATGATTACAACAAACAGGTGTCACAGTCTGTCTGTGCATCATAATCTAAACCTGTTCATGCTCCACAGTGTAGACTGACAGTCTATCCTCTTCAGTGTGGAGCAGCTGTCTATGCTCCATGGCTTAGACCAGCTCATAGACCATCCACACTTCAGCAGTGTAGATTGGAAGTCAAGGACATCAGTAAAGGCTGTTTTGTTCTGTACATTTTTTGGAGAAGATCTCTACCTAAAAGCATAGACAGCTAACCCTATGTCAAAGAGCATCGTAAGAAAACCTTCTTCGTCCATGGCACACAGACAGACAGCCTGTCTACACACCATGGAGTGTAGACGAACAGATAGCCAGCCTGCACCATGGAGCGTAATATATCATGATTGAAAATTAAAAAGCAAAATTATGGATGATTTTGTTGAAATAATTTCTGTTTCAAAAAAAGGGATTTTTCTGGCTTTTTGTTGATGGGTCAGACTTCACAGGGTTAACTTTGGAACTACATTTTAAAAACTGACAAACTAGAGCTCAAAAAAATTCAACTGAAAATTATTATTTGTACTATTACCACAGGGAGCGGCTGCAGGGGGTGAAAAAGCCACAGAAGAGTCCCAGAGCCACAGGTTGCTGACCTCTGAGCAAACCAGTCGTAGCGAGGATTAGTAGCATGCTCTAATTAACAAGATAGCAAGCATAACTTCTGCAAAAAGTGTATGGGATCAGCCATGTCTTAATGAGGCTGTTGTCCAAGGCACAGAGTTAGGGAGGAAAAAAGAGGGACTCTGAGGAGAAAATATTTAGGGCTTAGGCCCCACAAACCCATACCTAACAACGCACCTGCTCCTGCTCCTCTTTTTTTTTCACCCTATAGGTTTACTACTTGTTGATGGACTCACAAAGAGACACCATCAGGTGAAATATCTTCCTCAGTTTGGCTTGGTTTATATTCTCATCCTTCTCACTGTAAACCTCAGTAGTTTCTCTCAATAAATGATCCTTTTTTATCAGCAAACACCTGCCATTTGCTTTGCAAAGGCTGACATTTGATTAACTGACAAACTGGTTTACTGGTGAATGTCACATAGCACACAGACTGAGGTGAGCAGAGGGGGGAGTATCAGGATTTAATCTTCATTTCTCCTTTTACAAACACAGCTTATCAGTTAACCTGTTCCACCATGTGTGGTCTAATACTCATGAGCTGGATTTGATTTCACAGAATTCAGCCGCCTGCTTCAGTTTTTATGACTTGTGGAAATGTCAGTGCGATACTTTTCCCTTTCAGATGTTATGAAATGATGTTAACTTTCATGCTTTGCTGAAAACACCAACACTAAGGGAAGAAACATCGTCATAGTTTTCACCTTCATCAGTAACTATACTGTCACAAATGTTTGTGTGAAAAAACAGTAAACAACTGGCAGCCGGGTTGCCATGGTTACCGTAAAATAAAAAAGTTTTTTACTGTTGCAGAAATTTACTGTATTTTACTGTACATCACATTTTACCTGGTGACCATGAGTGAGGAGGGCACACAGTGGACATGAGACCCTGCTATACATAGGTGTATAGACTGGCTGTCCAAGCTCCTCGGCTTGGACCAGTTGCCGATGGCAAAGTCTGGATGTCAAGGGTACTATTAAACAATGGTATCTTCTTCTGTAGTACTCTAAATGAAAAGTTCTCTGAGTGTATATTGTATAAACAGAACATCAGATTACTGTATATGAGTACAATATGTAGGGAAATACTGCTGGTTTACACTGTGGAGCACAGACAGCCAGTCAACACAGCAGAGCGTAGATGTCCATGGGGTATAGACAGAGTAAGTCACCCGTGTGGTTCATCCATGTACAGCAGTGTCTCATGTCCACTGTGTGCCCTCAGCACCCATGGTTACATCCCACATTGCACTGCTTGCGGTTTTGAATGGGCAGTCGTTGCTACCAGTCATTTTACAATGAACAATAAAATACTGGCAGCAGGGTTGCCAGTAATTTACCATTACTTTGATGTTAAATACTTTAAAACTATAACAGTAACATACCAGCATCCCTGCTGCCTGTATTTTACGGTGAAATTTTTTACAGTGTAGAAACAAAGATTGCCAGTGAAGAAAAAATGCAGTCAAGTAAAGAGTTTGGACTTTAATTTCTTGTTGCTTCACAGTGGTAATAACTGCAAGAGCATGCAGGAAGGTGGTGTATTTTGTTTGAACCTTCATTCTGTTTGGGCATGTGCAACTCTGCATGAAAGTCATTTGTGAGTGAGCTCTTCATTCCTATCTTTGCAAAAACTGTTTGTGCTCTTCGAGTATTTTCATTCAATCACTCAGCAGTTGCATGTGGCCCAGATTCAGTTCTGTTGGTTGTCGTCCATTAGTCCTGTGGTGTATCGATGAATAGCTCCACAAAACTGCAAAATGTGTGACGTCTATGAAATGACAAAATAAATGATATATTGTATTTCTAGAGCCCAACTTGATTGTGAATGTCAGGATTTGGGCTCACAGAAGTTCTCTTTTTCTTCTTTTTTTTTTTGCCATGCTTTTGTATGAATGTGTGTTTTTCTGTCCCTTTCCCCTCTGTCCTCAGGTGAGTTCACCCATTAAAAATGTTGGAACACCTGGTCCTGAGCCTTTAAAAGCCCACTGCTGCTGTCTGCAGTCAGGGGGAGGCATTAGGAGTCAGGGACTGATGTCATTCTGAGCTTCTTCCGGGATTTTCTGGTTTTGTTTTGTTACATTAATGTAGTGTTAATGTTGATTCTTACAATTTTTTTTAATCTTCGGGACATTTAAAAATAAATCCTTTGGTTAAGTGTTTTATTTATGTTTTTAATTAGTTTTTATGGATCATCTTGTGACTTGTTGTTTACGCTTTTTACACAGAAAAACAACCCTTTGAGGTTCAAGTGACTCAAAGCTAAGAAAAGTAAGAGTTTGAATCAGGGGGGATTTTATAAAATGTAACAAATGCCTGGGTTTGCCCCAGCTTCTTCTACAGACCATTGATATTTATAATAAGCTGCTGCACTGAGCAACTGGAGTCATTCTGTTACAATCAACTCAAAGACAAAAAAGTGCATAATAAACACAATTTTGAGGAAAAAAGTCAAAATGTTGAGGAAAAAAAAATTGTTTTTCAGAAAGTCAAGGTTCCAAGAAAACAGTCAATATTTTTTTCAGATAGGTCAAAATTATAGAAAATAAGTTAAAATTTTGAGGAAAAAGTCAAAGTTATGAGATAAGAAATTGGAATTCTGAGATGAGTAGACAATTTTTTCTTGATTCTTAGTTAGCACTTATTTTTAGTGAGAAAAAAAAAATCTAAGTTTTGTAAAATATATAGGACTCAAAGTCAAAAATGTGAGACAAAAATCTAAGTTGTAAGATAAAGAAAAAAAAAAGACAAATTCTCGAGAAAAAGGTCAAAAGTTTGTGATGACATAATAAGAGTTATGAGAAAAAAGTAATATTCAGGTAATATTCAGTCAAATATTTTAGATAAAAGTTACAATTTTGAGCTGCACAGTCAAAGTGTTTTGATAATATATTATAGAATCAAAATACTGAGAGAAAAAGTCACAGTGTTGAAAAAGAAAAATCAAAATTATGAGATTAGAAGACAAAATTTTGGATAATTCAAAAGCGTGTGATAAAGTACAAACTAAAAGAATAATAGTTCAAAATTTGAGGAAAAAGAATCAAAATTCTGAGATACAAAGTCACAATTTTGTGCTTAAAAAAAATTAAAATTATGGGGCGCAGATGGCCGAGTGGATATGGCCGCGCACCATGAGGTTCGCCCTCGAGCGGGTGGCCCGGGTTCGATTCCCACCTGTGGCCCGTTTCCCGCATGTCATTCCCCACTTTCTACCCCCTTTCATACTCTATCCACTGTCCTCCACTATCCAATTAAAGGCAGAAAAGCCCAAAAAATATCTTTAAAAAAAAAAAAATAAAAAAATTAAAATTATGAGATTAGAAGATAAAATATTGGGATTTTTTAGACAATGTTATGAGGAAAAGTCAAAATTAAAAGAATAATAGTTCAAATTTTGAGGAAAAAGGATGAAAATTCTGCGATAAAAAGGATGAAAATTCTGCGATAAAAAGTCACAATGTTGTGATAAAAAGTCAAAATTATGAAATAAGAAATTAAAATATTGGGATTATCTCGGCAGAGTTATGAGGGAAAAGTCAAAATGTAGTAATAAAGTCAAAATTACCTGATTTAAAGTCAAAATTATCTGATTTAAAGTGAAATATTAGACAATGCCGTCAGTATTTTTAGATTCCAAAGTCATAAACATAGGGGAAAAAGACAATTATTGATTAAAAAAGTAGAGTAAATTGACTTTTTAATTTTCAAATTTTGACTAACTGTGGGAAAAAAAAGCCAGCATTGATTTTTTTATGTTAACTATCTAATATTATTATTTGCGTCCATTTGTTATTTATGTTGACACTATAGAAAATTCCACATCAAACATAAAAGGAGTGCTTTAAATAAATGTGTGTGTTATGTGGTTTAAATGCCAATATAAGGAGTAGAGACGTACAAAGATGTTTTTGAATTGTTCAGTTTTGAATCTTTCAAACTTCTGCAAAAATGTTAAACTCGTCAGAGGAATAAATCAACTGAATCGTTTCCATTTTCCACTTAAAGAAGAGTTGATTTCAGAGTGAACTAGAAAAGCACTGATCCCTCTGAGAGTGTGTGGTCTCTTTCTCTATCGGTGTATTGATACAGAGAAGTTCTAGTCTGTTAGACACCGCAGGTCCTGTGAGTATCACAAATACTCCACCTGAGTACTTCAGAGCTGCTTCTAGAAGAGCAGAAGATGATCATTGATCGACCCGGTCGAAATCAGAGCACGCGGGTCCGATACCAGAGGGGGGAATGGCAGGGCGGCTCGACTCTTCAAAGAGGAGGAGAGAGCACTTTGTAGGTAAATGACTCTAATGATTCAGCTAGTGGAGCTGTAATTGCCAGCAGGCANCCTGACATGGAAATTGTTCCAGTCACCAATGAAGTGAAAAAACCTTTTTTATCAGTATTTCAGAGAAATCTACAAACTTTTCCACTTGGTCACAAATGTCATTTGGGCTCCTCTGGCTGATGCAGTTTCCTGTTTCCTGTTTTATTCTCTTCACTTTAAAATAAAAGTCTAATGTTACGGTTGCACCACCCTGACATTTGACAAGGTGAAAATTACGGGACAAAAGTTTTTTAAATTTCTCAACAGCTTTAAAATTCTTTTTATTCGCAAAGAATGTTTTATTTAAAAAGGTTCAAGCATAAAATAGTGCCACTGTGTTTTTAATTTCCATTTACAATAACTGACATTCAATTTTTAGAGTTTAATTACTGTGGATACTTGTCAGGACGGTTGCACCACCTGACATTTTGGGGGTTTGAGGAACCAAAACACAAAAAAACACGTTATATTTTAATAGTTTAAAGATGTGTTCAAATAACACAGGTTTCATAGAATAAAGACATATATGTGATGAAATACTCAATTCATGATGGAATAGGATACAGACTCAACGTCTTGAGGCACTCATAATAATCTCAGGAGACTTCAATCATGTCATGTCGTCTCTGATGGACTTTTCTAATTAGTTGATTAGTTTCTACTTCTACTGTTCTGAGCACCACTCAGAGGCAGCTTGTTGCAGCAGCTTTGCATTGCTGCTGTGAGTGTGAATTTCCCCTTGTGGGATGAATAAAGTATTTTATCTTATCCTTGCCAGTTTTGAGTGATGAGAAACATTGTGGCTGCACCATTTCAAAGGCCTCTTCCAACTTCACACCATTCACGGAGGCTTCGAGCCCTGAGGCTGCACATTTTAGATGCAGGTCCGTCATCAGGACGTTCACAGCCAAGAAGTATCCAGACCTGAGGAGAGAAAAAGGAGGAGGATTTGGGAAGAAGGAGAGAACTGATCCAGTCTAAGACTAATGTGTCCAATTGATCTTTGTCTCTCTTCCCTTTGTTTCCTCCTTTTCTTCGTGTTACTTCATACTCTATCTGTAACACACACACAAACAAAAACCGCACACACACTCCTGGTTCCTGTTTCATGAAAAATCCTCAGTTCCATTGGCTCCCTAAATTGCCTCTCAGTTTTCATTTGGCCGTTCGATTAGGCTGTGTTCCCGCTCCTCTGATACTCTCCCCCCAAACCTGGAGAAGTGTTGTTTGCAGGCGGATCAATGGCACACAGCCCGAGGNATTTTAAAGTGAAGAGAATAAAACAGGAAACAGGAAACTGCATCAGCCAGAGGAGCCCAAATGACATTTGTGACCAAGTGGAAAAGTTTGTAGATTTCTCTGAAATACTGATAAAAAAGGTTTTTTCACTTCATTGGTGACTGGAACAATTTCCATGTCAGGTGGTACAACCAATGTAATAATGTGAAATGTTATTTTAACATCAAATTATTTATCTTATTCACAAATAAAACAAATAAAACACACAAAATGAAAATGTATGAGTCACTACAGACACTTGAGAGATACTTGCCTATACTGAATACTAAATAATAAATACTAAAAAATTATGAACCTAAAATCTTTGAAATGTTGGTCAACTACTGAAATCTGTTAGAAAACATGATTCTTCTCTCAGAAATGTGTTTTTATCCATTTTCAAAGAACTTTTTAAAAATACGTTTTTAGACCCTCTTTTTGTCATTGACCCATATCTATTTTTTTGTTCCTGTAATTTCACCTCTGATTAATATAGTAAATTAATGACTGAACTGCCAAATATACCCATGATGTATTTTCTACATTTATGATAAAGTTGAACATGAGGAAAATTAATGAGTTCCACATACTACATACTACATGTGACAGAAGTAGTATGTAGTACATACTACATACTACATGTGAAAGAAGTAGTATGGAGTATGCACTGTCTACTGTGTCTTTATGATGATTCTCTGGACCTTTCACAATGTGTTTTAATTTCTTCATTCCTCCTTAAGTACAGTTTTTGATCATACATACAGAATCTATCTAGGGTACTTAACTTCCTGAAATAAATGAATAACAACTAGTTTCCTCTTAGTTGCCTGCAGTCGTCTCAGCTCCCAGTTATCCCAATTATTCCTCTCATTAATTAGCCTCTCTCTTCCTCCACAGTTAGCTCCTCTCGCCATGTCCTTTGTCAACTCCTCCCAGCGCAGAGGAGGAAAAAAAGGATTAAAAAAAAGTAGATCTGAGATAATAGTGATACCAGTGAGAACGGTGAAGTGAGTGTAAGTTTTAATTGGAGACCTCACTGACAGGGTTTTGTTTGTTAGTAAAGGTTACACCTGAACCGTTGACAGCCATAAACTTGATGCAGCTAATTAAACAAAGTGGGTGGAACAGAGTCCTGCTGTGATTCACTCACACTGGGAGTGGGTGGATTTTTTTTTTTTTTAATTTGATAGATATTAAAATCTGTTCAGCTGCGATCGTAGGCGAGAGTTTCTGTTCATCATATGGAGATTTTAAATACAAACATATATCTTGATACATATTTGGTCAGGTGTGTAACAAATATTGTTTGCAGCTGGACTCACAGGTGGAGTCAAACAGGTAAAGAGGCGTTTAGGAGACAGAGTTAGTGTGAATGAATTCAACAGTGAGGCCAATTTATAGGAAACATTCTTGTGTTGTTGACTCCATAAGATGAAACAGAATAAATAACAACTACAAACAAAACACCACAGAAGGTTAATTCATCTAAAATTCCAACTCTATTCACTCTTCATGCTTCTTCTTGTGTTTGTTTGTTTCCCCTTTTAAAACACAATTTTACATCTTGCTTCTATGTTATGTCATCTTGTTGTCTTTTTTTTCTGTTCTTACTGCCTTTGCCTTTTATTCTGTTTCTACTATTTTATTGTGATATTTATTTATTCATAAGTCAAGTGACTTTATCTTTAGTTATTCACCACATTATTATCTCTATTTTAACTTTTGGCTCTAACTCCTGGCATCATAAATTTTATCTCCTTCCACTTATTCATATATTTTATTCTCTATGTTTTTATCTTTCTCACTATTTCTTTTTCCTTCTTTCTTCTTCTGCTGCCTGGGTTCTCTTCTCTTGATATTGTATTGTTATTATGTTCACCACACATTTTGAGGGTGTACTCCCTGATGAGGGTTTATCATTTCATCCTTTGTTTATTTTTATTTATTCATTTATTTATTTATTTTTGCTTTGTCTTTTTGAAACTTCAACTGTAGTAGCTTTCAAAGAATGCTAAAGACAATTTAGTAACTTAGTTAGTGATTCACTCAGTCAGTCAAATCAGGTATTTGCCCGGCGCCCCCAATCACATTTATTTCTGGAAGGGGGGGGGGGGTCATGTTGCTGATCTATGAGCCCAGCAAGGGTCCTTCCTCTTCATCCAGATCCACTGGCTGCTTCTTTCAGCCGCTTCAGAGACTGACCTAACGGTCTGCAGCAGAACCTGTCCATGGATACCCAGGTCTTTCAGCAGTCTGATGGTAGAGGAAGCCACAAATCTTCTGCATTCAACTTCAACAGGATAGACCTTGGCTTTCCATCCTCGCCGTTGCGTATCTGCCGCCAGTTCTGTGTAGCGCAGTTTCTTGCGCTCATAGGCCTCTTCGACTGAATTTTGCCACGGGACTGTGAGCTCTATTATATAGACAGACTTCAGTGAAGGGGACCAGAGCACCAAGTCTGGCCTTAGGGTGGTGGCTGCAATCTCTGCAGGGAAGATTAATTGCTGGTCAACGTCGACCATGATTTGAAACATCTTTTCAGTGTTTTGAAGATAAGTTCATATCAGTCACGGCTGGGCCATAGAGGGTGCTAGTCCCGTAACTCCCCCACGTGGAGAGTGTTCTTATTTTTTTCTTATTATCATTTTTTATTTATTTATGTTATTTTATTTCCAAACATTAAATGATACTACCAAATTTACTTATTTAAATGTTATTTATATTAAAAACATATATACATATTATTCATGTTCATTTTAAATCAGGGAAAAGCCTGTTAAGCTTTTGATCTCTGATCCATGGATCATTTTTGGTTTACATACACATGATCCACTTGCACATTCTTTGGTTAATCAAGCTTTTCAGAAGTATGTGGTTGAATATTTTTACACATTTGTGTGTGCAATAATCTTTCCCTTGTTGTTTTTGTTTGTTTGTTTGTTTGTTTTGAATTCACAACAAAATCTTTTTCATAAAGTACTTGTAAACTGCAGTTTGTGTCAAATTGTCAAGGACTGTTTGTTAAAAACTGAGTGTGGCACAGCCCCACCAAAAATAGTTTTCAACAGCCGACACTGGTTCATATATATTCAGTTAAATGATACATTACTCTAAGTCAGGGGTTCCCAAACTTTTCCGCCTGTGACCCCCAAAATTGCAGCGTGAGAGCCTGGCGACCCCCTGCTGTGGTACAACACTAATGAGAAATTCCAAAAACAGACAAAAGAAACCAATATCCTCCCGAGGATATTTAACTGATCGGTAGAAAATTTACCGACTAATGTGCACTTTGCTGAGTTCATGGCATCAAACTTCAACAAAGAAATGTGAAAAACAGATAAAACATTTTCCGTTTGCATAATTTTATATGATCTTTCACCCTTTATTCTCACAATAATGGACAAAATGTTCATGAATTGTTCATAGTTTTCGATTTTGGGACACATTCCACGACCCTCTATCAATGTCTCACGACCCTCCAAAGGGTCCCTACCCCCACTTTGGGAAGCACTGCTCTAAGTGGTGGTAATTCCTCTGTGTAATACATTTCAGGCATGATGATAATGAAATAACAGTTTTATGAAAGCCAGGGGAAATATTTGAGTCTTGTAGAAAGTGAATTTGTATTTCTCAAGCTTAGTTTTACCAGAATACAGCTCTATACCACTAGATGCATTAGTGTGTCTTGGCCGTTAAGTCTTAAAATCTGGGATGAGGGTTGTTCTTTAAGCACATGGCATTAAAATATGCCTAGTAGTAGTAGGAGTCTTAGTATTATGAGCCAAATGACTTCACTTTCTTTTCACTTTTCCCATTCGATATAACATTCTGACATCTGAAATTGCCTGTAAGTGGTGTAAGGAGACACGTTTGCATCATAGTAGTGATTTTTAAGCTTTAAAAATGTTTGGTTCATACTTCTTTGGTCTCAATATGAGCTGAAAATGAAGGCAGTGAGTGAGCAGTTGCAGTAGATCTTGCATGAATTTGTGGCTCCTCAGTGGGATTAGTTCTCTAACAGCAGCTCATTTGTTCACTGTCATTTTCATCCATTTTTCTTAATTGCCCTTTAACTACCATCATGTACCTGCTCCCTAATATTTCCCCTCCTCCTCCTCGTCTGTCTCCTTGGCAGAAGTCGGTCATTTTGCAGCCAGAGGCGTTTGGACGGCGACCAAATCACTTCACACTGCCGCTCGCCTCGTCACATTTCCACATCCGAGGGCCTGGCCCCCGCTCCTCCACGAGGCCCCCTCAGCCCCGGGGGACACGACTGGTTAATGTGTAGGAGTCAAGTTTAGCTTCATGCGCTGACTGACGTAAAGAGAAAGGTGGTTTCTCTCCGTACATCCGTCCGTCCGTCCTTGGAGGGCTGTGCTCTCTCCTCATGTAGGAGAAGGTTGTTTAGATGCTGCTGTTGGAAAAAAGGGGGCACATGATTTAAGACTGGAGCCACACGGTCGAAGTGACTCATTCATCACATCTGGAGGTGAACGCAGGGAAAAAAAAAAAAACGGGAAAAAATGACACAAAAGGAATATGAAACAGAGGGAAGGGAGGTAATTTCTTGAGGTGGTTCATACTCATCAACCTCTTTTCCCTCCATCACCTGAGCCCGGTCCCAGCAGAGCCAGTCTGTTACACTCGGGGTGCGTCCATGTACGTGAACGCATGTGTTAACCCCGCAGAGTCTGTGTATTCATCTTCAGTGTGTTTATGCGTGTTTGTAACACCTGAGAGGCACAAAAGATTGATGTAGTGCCATGAATCAACAGACGGCGTAGAAAGGGATTGTGCACCTCAAAGCTGTGATCCAGCTCTGTGTGTGTGTGTGTGTTCAAGTGTGTGTTGATCTGAGGCGGTGACAGCTGTTTCGCCAGAGTCCTGAACACGATCTCTATGGGTAAACTCTGCATTTCTCCCTTATTTTGGTCATAAAACATATGTGTGAGTGTGTGGGTTTACAGCTCGGAGGTAATTTCAGACAGCTCCCAGAAATCAATAGGAGTTGAAGTACAAGGCGGCTTTCAATGTCTCTATTTGTTTAATGATGAGTGTGTGTGTGTGTGTGTGTGTGTGTGTGTCGGCACATTTCATAGCCCAAAGCTTTGACATGGATTGATTGGACAAGTATCCACTCACTCAGTTTCCCGCTCTTGTTTTTGGATTATCAGAGATTGTAACCTAAATCCAGCATTTTCTGTTTATTTCTGGGTAAAGTGGATAAATACCAAGCGGAGATGGCCACTCCAGAACCTTCATTCTTCATATTACTCTGTCTCTATTTTTTTAATGTTTCTTGAACAGGATGAAACTGAAAGGCAAATTATGTTGCTCTGAATCATGTGGAAGGGTGAATAAAGTGAATATTGAAGAAGAATTCCCTAGTCAAATTTCTTGAAATTCGAACAATGTCCTAATACAAGAAACATTTCTTTACACTGTTACCAGATTTTTTTTGACACATTACATGCAACCCAGGCATTATTTTTGTTCTTCTAATAACTTGAAATAAGTAATTTTTAGACAACACAGAAGTGCTAAAAAGCTGCTGTTCCTCCAGTGACCGCTTGAAGCTGGCTCCAGAAGCACCAGAAGTCATATATAAGTGAACGGGAAAAAGGCCGTTTTCAGAGCTGAAATCAGCGTATTTAAAGCCTGGTACAAACTCTGTCTCCCGTCTGGATCGCTAATTTCGCTAACGGCACACACTGTGAGGGGGGTGAATTTTTTTCTAACTCGGCCGTTTGGAAGATATTAGGATCGAGAGCTTACCCAATCAGAGCCACAGCTCAGATCACGTGACTGACGGGCGCCCAATAGCTGTGAGTTTGGGCACTCGTCACTCGTCCCATTTCCAATATGGCCGCGCCCGCCGTTTAGCCTCAAAACGGAGCTGCAGTAACAGACGGGTGACGTCACGGAGACTACGTCCATGTTTTATACAGTCTATGACAGTGGTTCCCAACCTGTGGGCCGTGGCCCCATGGTGGGCCGCGAAGATGTTGCAAGTGGGCCGCCAAATAATTCTCAAAAAAAGTAAGACTTTTGTGTGTGTTGGGGGGCTGTGATTACATTGAAACAAAAATATACAGAATACTGCTTTAAATGCTGAAACTCAGTCACCATTCAAAGGATTTTCATTCTAGAGATACCAAGCATTTTTTGGTTGTTTTTTGCTTCTGTCACTTTTTTTCTCACTGTGGTCTCATTTTCTCCAAAAAGTGAAGTCCTGCTCCCTTATGGGTTTGGGCAAAATTCACAAGATTTCAGAGGTGTAAATACATGGTGTATAATCATAATGATAATAATAATTTTAAAAAAGTAAGTGGGTTATTTTGCTCCCCCCAATGGGTTTGGTATCCCAAGGGTTAAGCATTTTTTAAATAGTTATATCTATTAAAAAAAAAAGTGCCCAGAGAAAGCATCAAATGACCTCTGTATTTAAGGGGTGAGAGGTGGGCCGCAAAAAACGTTTGTGACTTAAGTGGGCCCTAAGTTGGAAAAGGTTGGGAACCACTGGTCTATGATAAATACACTCACATGTCATTGGGAGATAATCAACCAATGAGGAGAGAGGATGCTCCGAAAGACGTCCTAATGAAACATCATAAAATAGAAGCAGCCCACACCCTGAATATTCACTCTCCTTTCCACTAGAGGTATCCATAGTTCAAAGAAATTGAAGAAGAGATTTGATGCCAGGGGAGCCTGATTTATGCAACAACTGCTTTCTGATTGACTGGCCAATATCGTTGGCAAATACTGTATAAAAGCCCCCTAACAGACTCATTTATTGGCTGTTGGCCCTGTCAATCACTTATAGAGTAACCAATAGCCTGCTGTAGCTAGTTAGACAGTTGAAAAGACATCTTTATTGCCATGCATATTCATTCATATTCATAAGAGCAACAGGGAAAGAAGATTTCATGATCAGGAGCTGTAATTTTAAAAGTTAATGTAGACATGTAACGCAGTTTTTACCACTGCTTCCACAATCCTCCATTCACTCTGCTTTGTGTGCCTCTGTGTGTGTGTGTGTGTGTGTGTGTGTGTGTTCTCCCATATGCCTTCATCTGTTTCACATGAAACTTCTTTTTTCATTTGATATGAATGTTCATAATGCCCATGAATGCTGCTGATGTTTATCAGCCCTTTAAATCTTACTATCATTACTCTGATTGTAAAGATTTGTCTCTGTTGTGTTTAGAAAGCACATAAATGTGTGTCAGAGGATTTCCATCTTAGCTATTAATATAAAGACTAATTATAATGTACAACAAATTTGCCTGAAGGCCTTAAGATGCTGAAGCGATTTGAAGCTAATCCCTTAATACCATTGTGAAGCATGTGAGTAATGCTAATTTTGGCATTATTTCACAGAAATGACAGATTCTATCGCAGCTTGAGCCAGTGTAGTTACAGAATATTCTAGTTTTCTCTGACTGTAGTGAGAGTTTGTAACCTCTTTTGTGTCATGTAGAAGAAAAAGAGAACACACCTGCATCAACAGCTGTTTTAGGAGCTGTACCAACGACAAGTTTCTCCGCTCTTTAATATGAATAGCCTCATATTTACAGTGTGCTGCTGTTCTTCTGACAGCTTGTGTTAAAAAATGAGAAGTGTTACCAGATCTGATCGTAGTTGTTCTTATTCAGGCACTAATTTGCTCCAAGACCAGTTTCTAAAAAAGAAAACATAATGAGCACACCAGATCGGCTGCGATAACGTCCCCGTGTGTTCTGACAGCTGTTTTAACAAAGCGAGCACTTACTGAGGTGTTCCAAAGGCTCGACGAAAGTTTGCTGAAATATATTTGTACAGTATTAAAACTGTTAATGTGTTTTTTCTTTTTTTTTTTGTGGTTGAACTTTGAGTCAGGGCTGCACAGTGGTTCTTTGTTAGCTCTGCTGCCTCACAGCAAAAAGGTCACCAGTTCAAAGATGGGCCTTTCTGTATGGGATTTGCATGTACTCTGAGTTTTAGTGACGGTAGATGTTTAACCCTATGAAGCCAAACGTGTCATATTTGACATATGAGTTCAAAGACCTCTGTCTCGTCAACATTATTAATCGTTTCTAAAAAAACTTGTTAAAAAGTATTTTCAAAAACATATTCTACCACCTTGAGGATTGTAATAGCACTACAGTCGGCTGAAGTTGTATTTTAGCCCTTTTTCAAAGTGTCTGTTCTCATGAAATCATTCACTCACAAATTTCCAGGAAAGTCATCGCTTGATTTTCAAAAAGTTGCAGCAAGAATAACATCAAAGTACTTACTTAAAAAGGTGTTTTCTATATGAAATAAATGCATTTCAACAAAAAAAACTTTGATAAAATAGATAAATAGAAGGCAAAATTGCCCAGTGTGTTAAATGTGATACAAGAAATATATATCATGAGTGATGTAGTGGCAGATCCCCATAAAAAACAAATTCAAAGCCACTTGTGTGACACAGGCTGTTGGTGATGACGCGTGTCCACTTTCATTAACAAAAATTGACGTTACTCACTAATGAGATGTAAGTCCATTTATTTGGGGGACGCAGTTTCCACAATTCATCCAAAGTAAAATCCAAAAAAGGTATAACTCAAATCCATTCAAATCAGGTTCTTCCAATAAAACACGGTCAAAAACATTTTTGTGTAGGCCTCATGTCACACCAACCACACAAGAACAAAGGAACAGATGACAAAAAAACCCCACACCTGTGCTGGCTGACCTAATCGCCCAAACTCCACCCAAAACCGCTTTCTCAAATCTATAAATTAAAAATAAGCTTGGAGCTACTTCAAATCAAAGTAAATTTACATATATTTAATGCTAAAAAGAATTTCATTTGTCCCATGAATAAGTTTTAAGTTGCCTCCACAAGTGAAATGATAAAGCAATATTTTTGTGGACTTTGGTAAAAGTGTTAATATACATCTCGGTTCTAAAACAATGGACTTTATTTACTTTTTTTTTTTGATAGGTCGGGCTTACAGGGTTAAAGAGGTGGTATAATGCCGTCCCATACTTTAAATATGGATTTAACCCTTTACATCCCACCTAATTCTAACTCTAGAACCACAAGGTCAAATACATTAGTGACACCTCATTTGAAAGTTTAAAGTCTCTAGTTTCAAAAAATGTCTTGTTTTTATATGTGGCTAAAGTCCACATCAGGATAAATGCAGCATTTTTCCACTTCAATTTTTTATTTCCAATTTTTGAGCATCATTAACTTAAACATACTTTATACCAGACTAAGACATCCACCACATCACTTCCACACCTTGTCATCTACATCTGGGTGATATTTGAGCTTTCTGAGTAAAACCTTGTAGGAACAAGTAAAAAAAAAATTCTCATCCGAGATATGAAAAATAAGCTCATGAATTTTCTTGAAATTAGAAAGATGTCATAATACAAGAAACTCTTTTCTTATCCCATGGGCAGATTTTTTTTTTACTTGATACAAGTCATTCAGCCCTCATTTTTGTCTTTACATAACTTGAAATAAGACATTTCCCTGAACTTATAAGTGAATGGAGCTCATATCAAGAATAATAAGACAAATTTTTACCAAAAATAAGACATAATGACTTGCTTAGATTTCAGTTTTGTAAGTTTCACGTGACAGAGATAGAGGCTTTGTAGATTTTATCTGTAAGGGAACTTGCTGAGATGATGAGGTCATGAGTAAGGATTCCTTAACTGGTTCATGAGACACTGAAGGGGTGGGCCTCAAATACTAAGGACTACCTTATAGAGGTAGGCGGTTGATCCAAACTATTGATATATCAATACCACTGTTAGTATCAGTATCGATCAATACTAAAGTGATGAGATCTAGCCTTAAGTTTTACTTCCACTTTCTCTTCTGTATGTGTGCTCCTCTCACTCACTTTGCTTTTGATCACTCTGCTAAATATGTGATATTTTGCTTCACAAATGTATTTCACCAACACCCATTGCAGGTTGTTTTACACTGCTGCTCTACATTTTCAGTGAATTGCTGATTTCCTGAACATTTTTTGTTTCTGTACACTGTAAAATGTAATAGTAAATCTTACTTTAAAAAAAAAAGTCACCTTAACTTATTTTAGCTCACTCTGTTGAGTCTACTCACTTAAACTTAGTAAAGACAAGTTTCTTGTGTTGACTTTACTTGAAAAATTTAGGAAACCTATTGCCTCAAAATTTCCAAGTAAAGTTGACCACAAACTTGAAGTTGTTAAAGCTGAAAAGAACTAAGTTCTGACAACTCATGTCACGGCAGTAACCTATCAAAAGTTTATAACCAAACCCTGTAACCGTGAGTGAGGAGGGTACACAGCTGACATGAGACCCTGTTGTACATGGGTGATTCACACACGAGCTGCCTGTGCTCAGTGGTGTAGACAGACTGTCTGTGCACCAAGGCACCGACCGACCGACCGACCGACTGGCTGTCTGTCTGTCGATGCTCTGTGGCATTGACTGGTTGAGTACATGATTGGCAGCTTGAGTGGGCAAATGAAAATGCCTGTTTGAATTAGAGGACAATGCCCAGCATTCACAGGAATTTTCACCCATAATTTTACAGAGGAAAATGAAATCTATTAATGTCCTTGTCATCAAGTCTATGCTGTTGACAGCTGGATTAAGCCATGGAGCATAGACAGTCAGTCTATACCAGGGCAAAGACAGCCTGTGTCACCTATATGATATATCAATGTACAGCAGGGTCTTATATCCACTCCCCGCCCTCCTCACTCATGGTCAACCTGAGGAATGATTTTGCATAAGTTACTCTGAAAGAATTTATTTAAGTTCATTTGAGTACTGCAAACTCACAAAAAATAAGTTAATGAAATCTACTTTATCTGAGTCAACAGAAATTACTTTTTGTAAGGCAGCAAGTTTGCATATATTTTTTAAGTAAAGTCAACTTATTATAGTTTACAGTGTAATGATTAATCTGACAGTATTTTCAAGCTGTTAAATCAAGTTGACATCTTAGATGCCAATATAAATTGATTGTTGTTTTCCTTAAATATTCGAATTTACTCATTTACAATTAAGCAGGAAAAAAGATAAAGCACATGATTAAAAAAAATCTTTTTTTTTTTATTTTTTTAAATTTACATTGATGGACAGAAACAGTAGTTTTAGTAGTTGTGTGTTATTTTGATTAATTTTGACCAACTGCTTTTCCATATAAAAAGTATTGGGATGGATATCAGTGAAACTGGCCCTGTATTAACTTGTTGTTGGATCGATACTAAATTTTGCAGTATCCCACACCACTACTACCTCATGCTTTGCTCTCGACAGCCCTTCTCAGAGTTGTGTTACTTTGTTAAAGTAGTAGTTTGGTCTCAGTTTCAGTGAAAGTTGCTGTAATTCTCCCCCTGGTAAACTTCAGGATCCACTATCTTCCTTTTTGACACTGTAAGACGTAGACAGGTGAGGATCAAACTGCCACTCCTGGGATTGGTGGATAACCCTCTTTTCCTGAGTGTTTCGGAGCGTTTGCACTGATAGAGCGGTGATGGGCTCTGTTATGACTCCTCTGTCTCTCTGAGTGGAGGAGGTGATTACAGTGGCAGCTGAAAATGAGCCTTTTAGACCCAAATGTCAAGACCAGATGACACAGACAGACACACAAAAGACGCACTGACATTTCCCCCTTTGTGTGATTCTTTTGATTTATACAGCTGCTGAATTCTTTGTCTTCGTAAAGGTGATCTTTTATTCACTCGATCGTATGAAGGGGTCATCCTCTTCAGTCATTTATCAGTCATTTCTATATTCAGTTAATCAGCTTCTATTTTCTGTCTTTTTCTTTCCCTCCTTCTTTGATTCAGCTCCATGTCAGATTCACGAGCATCATGCAGATACACAATGCACTATGGACCATCCAATAAACTTTAAACTTGTCAAACATCAAAAGTGTAGATTCTTCATATTTCAGTCATAGTCAACAAAACATAATTAGTGAAAGAATCACTCAGATAGTGATCACAACAACTGGGACGTCCTACCTGTTTGGGGTCATAATGTCACGTCCGTAGCCCACACCCTGAATATTCACTCTCCTTTCCACCAGAGGAATCCAGAGTTCAAACATATCAAAAGTGTTGTTTCATCAAATTATTCCAAGTGGTGAAATTTCTCCTGTAAAGTCCGCTGTTTGTCTGTCTGTCGTGTCCGTTCTCATCAATAACAGCAACTTCACAGTCTTATAGCATTTCCTCCTCAATGTGAATCTGACAAAACTAGGTGTGTTCATTTTGATTAGGGTTCTAGCTACAAGAAAAAAAAGTGACCTCATTGTATACTGTGGAGTTTTCATGCCAGGACAGCTTGTTATAGCCAACAAGAAGTCCCTTTAGGCTGGCTAATAGCACCTGGTGGTCTTGCATAATAACCCTGCTGGTTTGTCTTTTTTTGGTTAACAGACCTGTGTGAGATGCGTACAGTAACCAACCCCCCCCAAAAGCCAGTTGTAGCCATTTAGATCACTGGCGAGACCTATTCGTTCACATTTATGTGCGCAACAGACTTGACTAGGAGCTACAATTTCATATGTTTTGCCAAAGTTGCTTGGCTTATTTTATTTCCTTAGACTTCTGGCTACATGACAAAAGTGTTCCCATCTTGATACTTCGAGATTTGATGCCAGGAGAGCCTGATTTATACAATAAGTGCTCTCTGCTTGACTGGCCATTATCGCGCGTAAAGCCCCTTAACAGGCTCGTTTGTTAGCTTTAACGCCTGTGAATCACAAGTATAGTAACCAATAGCCTCACCGTTCACATGAAGCCCACTGTAGCAAGCTAGGTTGCCCAAAAGACCTCTCTTTTGCCATGTGTATTCAATTATACTCATATGTGCGACAGAAAAGGCACAATTAGTGATAGGGAGCTTTGATTTGATTTTGTCCTTTTCACAGAGAAAACAAAGTTGACGACAAAGAAGACACTAAGCACTGATACAGCTGGTTTTGTTTGCGCGTAGTCGTCAGACTAGGGTGCGGAAAACAAGAACAGATCTGCATGTGTTTGGTCACCTGAGACTAAAACCTCTTTAACTCCTACAAAGTTTTACCTTGAAATCTCAAATTCCACCCAGATGTAGATGACAAGGTGCTAAATTTCACAGCTTTTGGTGAATCTTTTCACAGGGAGAACAAAGTTGACTACAAAGAGGACACTGAGCACTGATACAGCTGGTTTTGTTTGCGCAAAGTCGTGAGACTAGACTGTTGTAAATGAGGATGCACCTGCTGGCGTTCAGACACCTGAGACGAAAAACTTTCTAACTCCTTCAAGATTTTACCTAGAAAGCTCAAATCTCACCTAGATGTGGATGACAAAGTGTAGAAGTGATGTGGTGGATGTCTTGGCTAATGATATCTAAGAATTGGTTATGGAAAAATTAAGTGGAAAAAAAGGTGTTTCAGCTGCATTTATCCTGATGTGGACTTAAGCCACACATAAAAACATGACATTTTCTAAAACATCTCTGAAATTAGAAAGTTTACACCACAGTGACTACTAAAAACTGGAATAAAAAGATGTCAATATTCGGAATTTTTGTCTGGTCTAAACCCACCCGACATTTCCCAATTCGAGGAAGTGTAATTTTACGACTATTTAATATAGGTACAGTAGGTTGTTACTGGCTTCTTTCTGTGAACTACTCAACGGACAGTAAAATAATTAACCCTAATTTAGCATGTGTCTACAGTCGCCCCCAACATATTTAGACTCCCATATTGACTCTCTTTACTACTTTTTCCTGCTCATCTTGTGTGGTGAGGAGGAGAAACAGGAACACGTCGAAAAATTATCTCAGTATTTATGTACTTCTGCACCTCGTCCGGTACTACCACCGTCGCGTGTCGAAGTCCCGACAGTATGAAGTTGTCCTGTGTCTATGCCTAGACAGGACAGGTGGACGAGAGCAGACTGATATCAGCGAGGCGGGGGGGGGGGTTGTAGTATCTCAGCGGGCGTGTCAGGTAGATACCACATGAACCTGCTTTACATTAGGGACTGCAAAGACAAATACATGCTCTCCCCAACACATAAATCACATCTAAATCTTTTCATGTAGGACAACATCTGCTTTGACCTGCAAATTGTTCAAGTGAGCGAACGGAGCAGAGCGAACGATACATCAACTCAAACAAGGACAAGTCACCTCTGAATGAACTCAGACAACTCAGACACAAAGCATCTTTTTCTTCCTTCTGCCAGAAAATAAATTATTTAGAGAGCCCATTTCATGTAATGGTTATAGCATGTTTGGAGTTTAATTAAAAAAAAAACATTTTATTTTATTTGATAAGCATTTAAAAACCACCCACAACAAATACAAAATACATTTCAATATCATGTGATGGATGAAGCTAATCAAAAGGGTGTTGGCTGAAGCTCATGCTTACTTTGCCTACCCTAAATCACACATTCTCGGTTACAGTGCAAACACAGGACGATACTCCATTCCAAAAACGTTGTTTGTGCAATATTTCCTTCCATCATGAATTGAGTATTTCATCACATGTATTTCTTTATTCTATGACACCTGTGTTATTTGAACACATCTTTAAACTATTAAAATATAACATGTTTTTTTGTGTTTTGGTGCCTCAAACCCCCAAAATGTCAGGTGGTGCAACCGTCCTGACAAGTATCCACAGTAATTAAACTCTAAAAATTGAATATGAGTTATTGTAAATGGAAATTAAGAATACAGTGGCATTATTTTATGCTTGAACCTTTTTAAATAAAACATTCTTTGCAAATAAAAAGAATTTTAAAGCTGTTGAGAAATTTAAAAAACTTTTGTCCCGTAATTTTCACCTTGTCAAATGTCAGGGTGGTGCAACCGTAACATTAGACTTTTATTTTAAAGTGAAGAGAATAAAACAGGAAACAGGAAACTGCATCAGCCAGAGGAGCCCAAATGACATTTGTGACCAAGTGGAAAAGTTTGTAGATTTCTCTGAAATACTGATAAAAAAGGTTTTTTCACTTCATTGGTGACTGGAACAATTTCCATGTCAGGTGGTACAACCAATGTAATAATGTGAAATGTTATTTTAACATCAAATTATTTATCTTATTCACAGGTAAAAGAAATGAAACACACAAAATGAAAATGTATGAGTCACTACAGACACTTGAGAGATACTTGCCAATAATTTCACACAGAAAAAACAACAGGAACATGTAAATATATTTTCATATATTTGGTTGCACCACCTGACATTTTTGGGTGCTCAAATTAAAAATACTAAAAAATAATGAACCTAAAAACTTTGAAATGTTGGTCATCTACTGAAATTTGTTAGAAAACATAATTCTTCTCTCAGAAATGTTTTTTATCCACTTTCAAAGAACTTTTTAAAATACGTTTTTTGACCCTCTTTTTGTCATTGACCCTAATATGTATTGTCAACAGTAAAATACACACCATTTTCACAAATAAGACTCTGTACATCCTTTCAAAAGAGTCACCACACATTACAAGCATCAAGTTATGCATAAAAAGAAGTACAAACTAAATAGAGAGAGAGGAAAAATAATGATACAATTAAATATTTGCAGCATACCTCATTTACCTGTAGGAAGTCATGTGTACAGCTCTTGAGTCCCTCCCATGTAGAGCCTCGATGCTGCAGGTGCTCACAAAGCTACAGCTATTAGCTAAGGTTGGAGACAGTAAAATAAATAGTTTGTTACTGTGACAGAAATTTTTAGTATTTTACAGTTCATCACCTTGTGACCATAAGTGAGGAGGGCATACAGTGGACATGGGTGTATCACATAGGTCACACAGGCCATCTTTGCCCTTGCTGGCAGTTTGGACCAGTTGTCAACAGCAAAGATGGGGATGTTAAGGATACCATTGAAGAATGGTATCTTCTTCTGTAGAACTCTAAATGAAATTTATTATTATTATTATTAAATTATTAAAAGTACTCTGAATACATTGCATTAGCAATACATTGGATTACTGTATATGACTGTAATTTATGGGGAAATACTGCTGGTTTACACTGTGGAGCACAGACATGTCCACACCACAGAGTGAAGACAGGGCGAGTCACCCAAGAAATTCATCCATGTCCACTGTGTGCCCTCCTAACCCATGGTTACATCATACATTGCATCCAACTCTAGAAAAACACCCACTATTCCACAAATACTGTATCTTACTGTGATTTAAAACACTAGCATACTGTTATGTTTCTGAATGTTTTCACTTCAAATTTACCAGACCACAATGCATTGCTGACTACAGTGCAAAACCATATTTAAAAAAACAACAACTGTAGATTACTGCTGAAAAAATGGCTGGACATCTCATTTCTCTTATGACAAACCTCCTCGTTTCCTCTCTCTTCTCTTCATTTCTTCGCATCTCTCTCATCATCTCTGGTGGGCGGGACTTTGACGCAAGCGAATGACGCAAGTGGAGGAAGGAATGATGGAACTCTAGAGCTTTAAGATGTAGCCATGGATGCTGAATAGAAATATAACACAGTTGCAAGTGTTTTTAATGAAGTCTGTTATTTAAATGTCAACAGATAATTAAACACAAAAAAGAGAGCTTATAAATAAGAATATATATTTTTTAAAATGTTTAGAACATTCCTCTGTGATTTCCCAGAATTGATGCTGTGTTTGACTCAAAGTTTCCAAATGTGAAGAAACGCTGAACCTCAGAGCTCACTCTGCTGCACACAACTTAGTCACTGATCATTAGAGAACCACTGCTGCACTAACACACCAACACAGAGGGAGGGAAGCAGGAGATCACACACCAGGTCCACCCACACACACATAAACACACACACACACACAACCAAGACTGATTACTCATGCACATCTAATTCAGCACAGCCATGTGAAATTAATGTCTTCACATCAAAAGACGTAATGTGTGAAAAAGTGAAAATGACAGTTAGGTCATTTTCAGGCATGAAGGCACATCGAGGCAAAGCTGCATCATAAAACCCAAACACACTGTCGCACGTTTTGAACATGAGTAAGCCATCAGTGAAATGCTGAGAAAAAGGGTCAAAGGTCACACAAAAGTCTGCAGAGGCTGCTGAGCTCACACCATTAGTGTCCAGAACTTTCCAGCTCATTCACACCCCACACACTCCAGCTTCTCCACACAGAGATGTGACGGAGTCTGCTGAGCTTTCAGACTCTGTTTTCCTCCTGTGCTGCTCTTTAATGACTTAATAAGTAACGTAATTGATGTTTTGCCTGCTGCTAATTGGTGATGGAAACAGTGTGAGAACATTTTCTCATTTCAAGAGAAACAACCACAGATGAAAACTGTGATTGAATCTAAACAAGCTCAGTTATTGGGATATGTTTATTCAACCACAGAATAAAATTACATCACATTCAGAACAAGTCTTTTCTTCAAAAGAAGTTAATTGAACACAGTTATTGCTGCGGTGATTTCGTGCAGAACACACAGTTGTGAAATAAAAATAGTAAGCAATTTCAACTCTTACGAAAAAAATAGTATGCACTTTATTGTTCAGAAAAGAATAGCAGGATGCTGGGGGAATGGGAAAATGGTTCAGCACGAAAAAGAGAGAAAGATAATCCTCAATGTACATTAATGCTGTTAACAAAGTAATATTTTTATAGATGTAGAAAGCTCTATGAATCCAAAACAAATGCACACCTTGGCAAGAGACAGGTCTTTATAAAAGTTGGTGTTGGTGCTCATGGGAGTGAAAGGCAGGTGCTAAGTGGAACGGCATTATGCACAAATGGCTGCGGTCCAGTACAACAAGCTACAGATGGATGTTTCAACATCCCTAAAACACAAGAGGTCAAAAAAACTCTTAAGACAAATAACCAAAAAAAAAGCCCAAGAGCAAAAAAAAATAATAATAAAATGGAGTCGATGCTGGATTCTCTCTCTCTCTCCCTCTCTCTCTCTCTGCGCTTAACAATTATATTAATAATCAAATTGTTAAAAAGCAGCTTTAGTTTTTATGAGTTTCAGTGCTCAAACATGTAGATTATTAGACGTGGAGAGTCAGAGCTTTCCGTCAAGTTGTTTTTCTGTAAATCCAGAGATCCACATGACGAGGGAGGAGGAGAAACTGCAGATAAGGAATGAGTTCATATCTTTGTAGAGCCGACAGAATGTGCCCATCATGATAATGTCAGCAGCAAAAGGTAAGATGATGCTAGTCTTATTGTGACCTGGTTCCACCCAAATTCTCTACTGTGCAGAATGGCAGCCCCAGAAACAGGGTTCTTTTGGCTTCAAGACTGTAAAACCGTGAAAGCCAGAGCCGCAATGTTGTATACACAGTCTACAATCTGTACTAATATCTTTCAGGGATTATTTTAATTTTATGTAAGGAAATAGAGTAAATCATCTACTTATTGGACCTGTGAAGATGTTCAGAGCTCTCCTCTCCTGTCAGTCTGTCACTCTGCAGAGGGAGGGGGGGGCTGCGTCTCACTCACTCAGGAAACAACAGTCTGATAGATTTGAACCCTGAAGTCGTGCTATTTGATGTGTTAGCGAGTGACAGTCAGCTGTTAGAGAGAGCAGAATAAACAGTGTTTACATGTTGGTGTCAGTGCAGGAACAGAAGTGATGTTAATAAAGTGTCTGCGTTTGAATAACACAGATTTATTGCTGTTACTTGCAGAAACTCAGGGTGCAGTTCATGTCACCTCTGGTTTGTGTTAAACTGTTTGTGACTCACCACTCTGCTCTGAGGGTCAGTGTATGCACAGCCCTGACGCTCAGACAGAGCCCACTGTGGGAGTCAAGAAACCACAGTGACCAAATATCCTCCGTCCTGGCTTCACTGCACTGCTCTTAGTCACTTTTAAAATAGATTTATTTTTCAAATGAATGGTCCATTTTTAAAGATCTTAATGGCTTTGTCCAGGACACTGAGATTGTCCAGTCAGATATTTGTAGTCAAGGAGTAAAACTAGCTCTGGAATAACCCGCCTCACATTTCCACTCTGCAGGATCAATTGGTATTTTAACCCCTCACGTCCCATCCATTTCTGGCCCATTTACTATGCTAAGTTTTAAAGCTTATAACTGAACCATAAGGTCAAAATTCATCAGTGACACCTAATTTAAAAGATTAAAGTCATTAGTTTCAGAAAATGTTGTGTTTTTATATGTGGCTAAAGTCTACATCAGGATAAATGGATAAATCTCTTGAAAATGAACTTAAAAAGTGTTAAAATATTGGTCAATTTAAGAATAAATAAAAAAACAAAACAATGAAATTATATGAAAAGGAATGTGAAAGGAAGTAAAATTATGTGTACATTGCACAGTACAAAGTGATAATTCAATGAATAATGTAATAATATAATTTGTGTATGAGGTCATCTATGTTAACTTCTATTCTGGACAAAAGGAGAGGTAGGGGTTAAATAAGAAGTCCTTTTGGAATGTATGTATTTATTTATTCTGCTAATCATGTGTACAAGATTGGTTTGTATCAATCATTATGTATACCATGAAATGGGTGGGTTCAACTTCATTCATTTGGGTTGATTGAACTTATTTACTGAGTGTGGGTCAAACTCAATTTAAAGCAGTTTTACAGCTATCTCTTAACACGAGTGAGGAGGGCACCCAGTGGACATGAGACCCTGCTGTACATGAATATGTCACATAGATGACACAGGCTGTCTTTGCTCTGGTATAGACTGGCTGTCTACGCTCCATGGCTTAGTCCAGCTGTCAACAGCATAGAATAGATGTCAAGAATATCAATTAATAATGGTATTTTCTTCTTCTTATATGAATAGGCGTTTTCATTTGCCTACCAAAGCTGCCCATCAAGTACAAGATGTAGTTATAGTGTATGTATATACATGATGGAAAAATGCTAGCAGGAAATATCAGTCTAGACTGCAGAGCGATGACAGCTTTTGACACCTGCGTGATTCACCCATGTACAGCAGGGTCTCATGTCCACTGTGGGCCCCCCTCACTAACTCACAGTTACAAGGTTTGGTAAGGAATTAGGTTCAATTACATCCACTAATTTTTTTTCAATCAGCCAAGTGCATTAAGTTGAACTACCAAAATGGCTTAATGCTAAAAGAAAGCCTTTTAATTGCATGGACATACTTAACACGATTTTAAAAAAAAAAAAAAAAAAAACTTTTTTAAGTTCATAGAGTTATTTATGTTCACATAAGGAATGTGGTTTCATTGTGTTGTATAATTACCAATTACCTTTTTTCAGTGTAAAGTGTTAAGTGAAGTTAGAGTGGATTTGTATATGGGGAAGGTATGAGATACATATTGTTTTTTGTATGTGGGTCAATGACAAAAAGAGGGTCTAAAAACTTATTTTTAAAAAGTTCTTTGAAAATGGATAAAAACATATTTCTGAGAGAAGAATGATGTTTTCTAACAGATTTCAGTAGTTGACCAACATTTCAAAGATTTTAGGTTCATTATTTTTTAGTATTTTTTATTTGAACACCCAAAAATGTCAGGTGGCGCAACCAAATATATGAAAATATATTAATATGTTACTGTTATTTTTTCAGTGTGAAATTATTGGCAAGTATCTCTCAAGTGTCTGTAGTGACTCATACATTTTCATTTTGTGTGTTTCATTTCTTTTATTTGTGAATAAGATAAATAATTTGATGTTAAAATAACATTTCACATTATTACATTGGTTGTACCACCTGACATGGAAATTGTTCCAGTCACCAATGAAGTGAAAAAACCTTTTTTATCAGTATTTCAGAGAAATCTACAAACTTTTCCACTTGGTCACAAATGTCATTTGGGCTCCTCTGGCTGATGCAGTTTCCTGTTTCCTGTTTTATTCTCTTCACTTTAAAATAAAAGTCTAATGTTACGGTTGCACCACCCTGACATTTGACAAGGTGAAAATTACGGGACAAAAGTTTTTTACATTTCTCAACAGCTTCAAAATTCTTTTATTTAAAAAGGTTCAAGCATAAAATAATGCCACTGTATTTTTAATTTCCATTTACAATAACTGACATTCAATTTTTAGAGTTTAATTACTGTGGATACTTGTCAGGACAGTTGCACCACCTGACATTTGGGGGGTTTGAGGAACCAAAACACAAAAAAACATGATATATTTTAATAGTTTAAAGATGTGTTCAAATAACACAGGTTTCATAGAATAAAGAAATACATGTGATGAAATACTCAATTCATGATGGAAGGAAATATTGCACTCGGACACAAAAAAAGGGACGTCACGTCATTGACCCATATACAGTTTTGGGTTTTTTTCAACAGAAAAATCCAGTTGGACAGAAAAAGGAGGCGTTGTGTCATTGACCTAGATAAAGTTTGAGCTGAGTTGATAGTTAAGAGAGATGATAGATGAACATCCAAAACATTTTTTTATGTTTTTTTTTTTTGATGGCACATGATCTAAGGAGTATTTAATAAGGGACCCTGTGATGTGACTCTGTAACAGGTGGCTCAAGCAGATCAAGCTGAGAGCAACTGGAACTAAATAGCCTAAAAAAAGAGAGTGTGGAGGGGGATTAATATGAGAAACAATGGTTATTACAGTGTTCAGAAAATCTATATTATCACAAAGTAGGTGTCTGGCACAGTGTGGACATCAGTGTATCACACAGGACTTGTTTGTATGTTTCATTGAAGTAAGAGCTCTCACTCCCTGTGTCCACTGAAGAGCAGTGAAGAGGAAGTGACTGCTCAGGCTGACAGATGGGCCCTGTCCCTCCATCTTTACTCACGTTTGATCTCTGCTGTCTGCCTGTCAGCCTGAACCCCCCTCCAGCTGTTTAAGGCAGGCTGAACGCCAGATGATGGAAGACGGCGAAGACGCCAGCTGCTGGGATGTCCTCAAATTGGCATTTCAGACTTGGAGAGAGGCTGAGGTGGAGGTTTGAGCGCCGGGCACAGTCGTTTGTAGAACTCCGAGTGCGGAAAATCAGAATGAAAGATTCTGCTCCTGCTTTTAAATTAAGATTCAGCGTCGGAGCTTAAAGTTGTTTTCTGTTGTTCTGGAGACGCATCACTGTCAAAAATGAACTTTGTTTCTGTTTAGACATGTTTATGAAAAGTAGACAGTCTGGCAGAGTGCGCAGCCCACACAAGCTTTACTTTGTGAAGTGTTTTGACAAACTTTATTTGCAGAGGGGGAAAAATGCCAACCTACAGTAACTGGTGTGAAAACTATACATTCAGAGGATTATTGGGTAATTGGCTGTGAGCTGTATATCTTGTTGTTTTGTCCCAAATGTGTGAGATTTAATCATGCTGCAGAGAAAGAAATCTGCCAGTGACATTTAGCAGCTCAATCATTTCCCCAATCAATTGTCTGTGTTTTGATTAGAAGAGAAGCAAGACAGCGGAAGAAGGCAATTTAAAGGAAAACACACTGATTGCACACTGAGGCAGTGAAAGTCTGTTAAAGGGAAATCAGACATCCTGACAGAACACTGCACCGTTTGAGAGTCGTTTCCTTTTTGATCTTAATGTGGCTTCACTAACTGGATGACAGACACATTAAAAAAGCATCAAAGGTTCGGATCTTCACTTCTGAAGGTGGATGATGAAAAACCAGGAATCACAGAAAGTAAATATGATTGGTCTGTTTAAGTTACACCCTTTAAACCTGCAATGTCAATGACTCTTCACGGTCATTGGATTTACTTAGATGGAGTGAGTTCATGCAACACAATAGAATCACATTCCTTATGTGAACAAAATGACTCTTTAAATGAACTTTAAAAAATCATGGAAAGTATTTTATGTTAATTTGCTTTCTTTTAGCATTGAGTCATTTTGGTAGTTCAATTTGATTCACTTGTGTAGGTTCAACTTCATTTATTTGGGTTGATTCAACTTATTTACTAAGTTTGGGTGAAACTCAATTTAGAGCAGTTTTACAGGTATCATTTTACCATGAGTGAGGAGGGCACACAGTGGACATGAGACCCTGCTGAAAGTGGATATATTACATCAGTCACACAGGATAAGTAAATGTAATCAAATTTCATTCCTTACCAAACCTTGTAACTGTGGGTGAAGAGGGCACACGGTGGACATGAGACCATGCTGTACATGGGTGAATCACAAAGGTGTCACAAGCTGTCTATGCTCAATGGCATTGACTGGCTGTCTACGCCCCACGGTGTAGACCAGGGGTGTCCAAACTTTTTACAAAACGGGCAACATTTGATTCTTTGTAAATAACCCAGGGCCAGTGGCTGTTGTGGACATGTTTATTAACAGTGAAAGAAACAAATGAGTTTTCTATTTGAGAGCTGTATCTTTTTAAGTTTCTTTCTGAAAAAACAAACAAACAACAATGGTCTCTTAGTTTAGTCAAACATTTCTGTGCTAATATTGTAGACCTATAAGATTAAATCTAACCTGGGAAAAATGTGTTCAGACTTTCTCATGGTTGTTTTAAAGACAATTACAAAAACATTTTTAGCTCAAAATATCTCTGATCCTGCATTCTGAACCATTACTGTGCATCAACTTCTGTTTTCTCTTCACCATTCCATAACTTAAAATTAGTTGTGTCATCTTATACGTTTTTTTTAACTCTCAAGGACTCACAAAGCACATTTTTGCATCCTGCCAAATGCAAATCTTTGTGAGACGTTACCAGATATATTTAGATTTTTCTCAAGCATCTGACAGAAACTGTAAATGTTAACAATTAGAAGATGATTAATTTAAATGAAAAACATTATGCAATGTTAGATGAAAGCTGGGGGCCGCATGAAAATAGCCTGTGGGCCACAATAGGCCCCCTGGCCTGACTTTGGACATCCCTGGTGTAGAACGATAGCCCCAGCTAGCAGTTTCCCATGATATACACACATACAGAAGAAAATACCATTATTTTTTGATATCCTTGACATCCACTCTATGCTATGGACAGCTGGACTAATCCATGGAGTACAGACAGCCATTGATGTAATATATCCATGTACATCAGGGTCCTATGTCCACTGTGTGCCCTCCTCACTCATAGTAAAATGATACCTGTAAAACTGCTCTAAATTGAGTTCAACCCAAATAAATGAAGTCGAACCAATGTAAGTGCATCAATTACAATTACAGTTAAATGACTTAATTCGGAAGGAAAGCCATTTATACTTTCCATGATTTTTTACGTTTATTCAAAGAGTTATTTTTTTCAGTGCAGCTTGTTTTTATCATTTATAGTTGTAATTTTAAGGATGTTTAAGTCATGTTTAGCTTCTATATATGTAAAATCCTGGGGTTGGGTCATTGTTCTGGACTTCAGTGGTGCAAACTGTGATAGGTCTAATACACCAGATGTATTTTAGCAGTAATGGTTGTTAAGATTCTAGTACAAAAACGACTTTTATCTAACTGTTGGGTTTTTTCTTTTCTCCCCTCTTTAGACCATTTGATCTCTGCCCTTATTTTTACATTCTTGACAAATCAGATAATCTCATACATTTAATATTCTCCAGATCAAAATCTTAAGAGAAGTTTAAAAAGAGTAATTATTAGTTAATGTTGAAGCCTCCTGATTGCTGGAGATGATAGCTACCTTGCTTGACCTTCCTTGACCTTTATATAGAGACAATGCAGCTCCTTCTATCTTCAGCTACTAATACTGTGTAAATTAATAGACCAATCTGAACTGTATGATGCCAAAAATACTGTATAGCAGATCAGTGGTGGTTAACTAAATAACAAGAAGTAATGTGAGGTGTGGTGATGCAAAAAGATGTGAGTCATTCTGTTACAAAAAACATGACATCACTGACTTTGGAGGGTTTAATTTTAGATTGATTAAAGCTGGAACACACAGAAAGAGTTTAAATACAGCGACAATGTCACAGGACAAGAAAATCAAAACTTCCCCTGATGCATCTGATCTGCTTCATTATGAAACACAATCTGTCCTGGTGTCAGAAACACAAAGTAACTGAAAGCGACATGCAGAGAGTTCAGAAAAAAAAAAAAAGAAAAGAAAAATAAAGCCCCGGCTGGCTGCAGAGAGAGTGAGAGAAAGAGGAAGATCTGGTCTCCCACTTTTCTGGCCGAAAAAGAAAAGAGAGTGGGGTGTTGTGATGATGAACAGAGGATGAAAATAGAAATGCAAGCAAACAAACAAACAAGGCTCAGTGTGAGAGTCTGGTATTTCAGAGAGGTTCCTGCCAGGTCTGGCGCGACCGCTGCTCCGTCCTCCCCCTCGTCTCTCTGGGTGTCTGATCCCGGCTCAGACGTTCGCTCTGCCGTGCATTTTGTCCCCCTGCAAGTATAAAAATTCAACACATGCTCTCCCAAAATCTGTGTACAAGTGAAGGGGGCCGGCTGTGCCTTTCATTCCCCGTGTTTGCTAGTTTGCTCCCCAATCATGTCGGCTGTTTGTTCGGCTTCCCTTTCTTCTCCCTTGTTATTTTTTTTTTTCTTACTCTTTGTCGCTTCTTGCCATCACTGCTTCCGTCTGTCTTTCTCTGTCTTCAAATCTTTCCTCTCTTTCAGTCTTGGTGAACTTCTGAGACATCACTCCCTGCCTCGCTTCGTTCCAGGCTTTAGGCTGTTTTAACCCCTTACATCCCACATAATTCTGGCCTGTGTACCATATTATGCTTCAAGCTTAAAACACAAGAATCACAAGATTATAATTCATCAGTCACACCTCATTTGAAAAATTAAAGCCTCTAGTATAGTTTCAAAAATGTCATATTTTATGTCTAAAGTCCACAGCATACTAAATGCAGCTGAAACACTTTTTTATCCTTTGTTTTTTATAACCATTAACTTCAAGATGCTTCATCCCAGACATAAGACACCCACCACATCCCTTCTTCACCTTGTCATCTACATCTGAGTGAAATTTGAGCTTTTTAGGTAAAACTTTGTAGAAGTCAGAGAGTATTTAGTCGCCATTAGCCAAACCCCAAGCGGAGTTGTACTCACTGTTTAAGCTCTCGTCGGAAATTGTGTGCAAACAAAACCAGCTTCATCAGTGCTCAGTGTCCTCTTTTGTGTCATCTTTGCTGTCTTCATGGAATGGTTCACCAAAAGTCATAAAATTGTAGCTCCCAGTCATGGATTGTACCTCTCCTGTTGCCCACATAAATACGACAGCGAAGACGCATAGTCATAAATAGGTCTCACCAATGATATAAATGGCTACAACTGGCTTCATCTGGAGAGTAAGGCTCTTGGCTGAGCGTAGAGTGATGAACAGGACTGTAAGCCAATGAACTTCCATCTAACAGAGCTATTACAGAAGACCACAATGCGCTATTGTCCAGCAAGGAGTGTTTGTAGGCTATCACAAGCTATCCTGGGATGAAAACAAATAATTTGATGAAACAACACTTTTGATATGTTTGAACTCTGGATTTCTCTGGTGGAAAGGAGAGTGGATATTCAAGGTGCTGGAAACGGATGTGACATTATGACCTCAAACAGGTAGGACGTCCCGGTTGTTGTGATCACCATCTGAGTGATTCTTTCACTAATTATGTTTTGTTGGTCAAGTTAACTGTAAAACAAACTTAGTGACTGATGTGAAGAATCAAAGCTTTCTAAATCTGAATAGCATTCTAATGTTTGACAAAGGCATTACTGTTTATATTTTGATGATGTCACACGAATTGCTGACGCTCCAGAAGAACGTAGGAGGTTAATGCACCAATTAGTCTGTTGTCTTGACTCACACAGAGTGAAAAGAGCAGAGGGAGTGTGAGGGGGGGGAAACAGAGCTTCATTGAGACAAAACAAATTCATCGTAACCTTTCATGGAGACAACAAACGAGTGACTGCCTCAAAAGCTAACAGGCGAATACAAAACAGCTAATGGGCCGATGTGAGTAGTTTATAATGAGTCACTGCCCTCCACGCGTGGGACCGGATATCGACACCGACCTGTGAACACACTCATATAAACAGAACCTTTGACCCCCGGTCTTGCCCAGGTGGGATTGATTTGATTGGCCTTTGGCTCCGGGCAGCCTCCCACCTGCTGGGGTCAACGGAGCTTTGACCTCTGGCACAACATGGAGGCTCAGAGACCAACCGAAGAGAAGATCTTTTCGAGAGCGCCCGACGATAGATTGTCTTAGGAGTCACTCCACTCATGAGACTTTCGGCACTGGACGGGGGGGGGGGAGGCTGTAGGGTCACCTATGGAATACGACAGTACTTATGCGAGTACTTATAAGATGAGAATGACAGAAAAAAAAGGACTACCTCAGACCTCTCGCTCACGACGACCGGCTGTTCCTTTCAGCAGACTTAAAGAGGTGCCATATGCTTTGAAATTTCAAAAAGCATCCATCCACCTGCGGAAGTGTTGTACACATACCTTATACTTATTTTAAGAATTTAATTGTAGTGCCTTTTGGAGAATGACTGGCAGATTCCCTTTTATTCAGTCGTTTTTCCTTTCTACCTGTGAGGAAGTTTGTGAAGATTTGCAAATGGAAACACTGATTATTAGAATTATCTATGCAGCAATATCCAACCCGCTCTGCTCTGTTTGTGTGACAGTGTGCTCCAGAAATTACCGCCTGCAATTTGCAACATTTGAGAAAATATACCTGCTGTATTGAGATGCAACACAGTAAAAATAGCAAAAAGTTTGACATCCTATCATTACACGGTGGCAGGGAAAGGAGAAAAGCTCAAGCATGAAGGGAGATACTCACTCGAGCAGTGGACGTTTTAAAGTTCAACATTTCTTTTTTTGTTGTTGCACATTTTTCAGAGCAACAGAATTTAATTTCAGTTTCTTTCTGTCCAAAAAACACAAAAAAAGACAGTGACATGTACAAGGGGGGGACAGGAGAAGTGAACTGTGGGTCATCAGTGTGGACAGCACCCCGGTTATTACAGGAGAAAGAGAGTACAAAAGGTAGGAGGAGGGAAAAAAAAGCATAATAACAGACTAGATAGATAGATGGATAGATAGAGAGATAGATAGAGAGATAGATGGATAGATAGATGGATACAGTCATGGATGAAAGTATTGACGCCCCTGGAATTTTTCCAGAAAATACACCATTTCTCCCTGAAATTGTTTAAAACACAAATGTTTTTGGTATGAATGTGTTTATTACTTTGATGTGCATTTGAAAAACACCTGTAATTTCAATCAACACATTCATACCCAAAACATTTTTAATTTAAACAGTACTTTAGTCCATGACTGTAGGTACATACTTTATTGATCCACCCGTCCCTTAAAGGGACAGTATCTAAAATGGGCAGATTTCAAAAACCACACCAGGTCAGTTTCAAATTGCCTGAAGATTCCAGGAGGGAGTTGGTGCTTTGAAACTCAAGCTGTTTCAATTGAGAAGAAAAGCCTCAATAGCTAAAGGCAAATAAATACCCAGATGACTTTGACCGTGTACCTTTCTGCCTTTCACCGGGCATGTGTGTATGTTTGTGCACCAGTGTGAGAGTGTGTGTCCGTTATTTCCCCTCATCACAGTGTGTTCTCACACAAAACAAGCTTGTAGTCTGTCACTTCCAAATCCCCGCAGACTGGGTCAGACATCAGCCAGCAGAGGTGCTGAGGAAGGTGATGAAAGAGGAATGAAAGGGAGGAAAAATAAAGCGTAAGGACAGTGCTCAGAGACCCAGCAGACCCCCCAGTGTGTGCGTGTTGATATATTGGTCTAACCTTCACGGGCAGATTTCACACAATCACTGCTGTGTTCTCACTCAGGTGTTTGGACTGGTGTCAGGTGAGATAGTGTATGTTAGCTGTTAGCACAAAAACAATGATATTAACCTGCTTCACTGTCAGTCACTTTGGGATAATTCCAATTCCTGTCTTAACCCTCAATCTTAACCCTCAATCTCAAAATGCGCGCTCCCGCGAAGTGTAAGTGCTGTCCCGATTCTCAGAAAGTTGAGGTTGAGGGGTAAGACTGAGGCTGTATCTCCCTCAATACTGAGATTCTCCGACACCACCCTTGGGACTAAGGGACATCCAGAATGCATTGCGTATTTTCAGTAAATAAACATGGCGTCCAAAGCGGCAGAGAAGGCGAGCTACAAATATAGTTTTTTCTTTGTTAATGGAGATATAAATATTATGAAAACCATTGTATTATCTTAGTTTAGACCCATTTTATGGATTATTTACCTCGTTGTTGCATAACATTTATTTTTATTTTACGATCTTTTGACAATAGCGTCCAGTGCGGACAAGCCATGTTGCTATCGTTAAAGTTAGTAAACGTTACAAAATGGTCATTTTTCTATAGCCTATATAACATGCTTGTGCCGATAATGGTATAAGACGACCGGGCTAATGTCATCTCCTGTAGCCGCAGAGTTATGTAACGATAGTTATAGCTGGTGTTTACCTTTCAATAAACTATGGTATGCTGTGACAGCTGAATATGTCCGTGGTTGTGTTATTCATACAGATATTTTTTTGATAACGCTAACCGAAGGAATAACTGACAGACAGTCCACAATAATTTCATTTGCATTTAAGGGGTGTCCCATTTCTAAGTCACAAGATAGCCCTTAACACTTGGTTTTGAGGGCCACTAAGATTGAGGGTTGAGCTTGAGGGTTAAGATTGAGGGTTAAGAAAGGAATTGGAATTGGGCCCAACTGAGTTGATGACAAGTATAGGTGCATTATCAGAAGGCTAAAGGCCAACTCATCTCCCTTCATTTGATTGTGTCCTGGTTGATCTAAAGCAAGATTTACTTTCCATTTTCAACATGGCGCCGACCACGATTAGACACTTCTCTAGAAACTAATGGTTGATGTCACAGTTTTGAGAGTTTTTGGGAAGAATTTGTAACTTATCAAGCCTTCTTTTTATTCTGTCTTCCTCCCAATGCACCCTGGGTAAGACTCAATATTACCAGAAAAAGAAAGCAGCAGCCACAAAGGTAGAGAGAGGAACAATAAGGCTTACACAAACATTCTTTTCACTTTTCAATAAGATATTAAGTGGTTGCATTTGAGCCATTACTTCAGAAAGGTTTTGTTGTTATGGAGAAGAGGAAGTGGAAAAACTTTTTGCTGGGCTTTTAATTAAGAAAAAGCTGATAAGGATAAGGTGCTGGAGGTTGGCTCAAGGTGTGTGTTTGTGTGTGAGACTGTGTGTGTGTGTGTGAAGCAGATTTATGACATCTCTTTTTATGTGTTCTGCACACTAAACTGCTTACCTTCCCAGGAAGACATTTTTAAAAATCTTTTATAGTTTCAGTTTTCTCTAAACTTGCTGTTAATTCTTGGATGAAAAAGATAAATAGTTTTGAAGCCAACGTGTGCAGATGTGCAGGGGTTTGTGCCATAAATAGACCCATAAACAGTAGAACAAACACACAGGAGACCTCTGAGTCACTGTATCCAGAATTTGATTATCCCTCTCATTCCCCTGAGAAAATGTTATATTAATATCATATCCCTCTGTATGTGTACACAAATGAAAAGCAACAGACGCTTTAAACCTAAAGCCTCCAATAATTGCAAGCGAATCCTGGATTCTCATAAATAAAGCATCCTTCTTAGAACAGATTATCTTCATGTTTTATTCTGCATATCCTACTTTCCATTTACAAACAAGGATTATGACCTGCTTTGTTGTTGTTTTTAATAAAGGTTCAGTGCCCCGCTGTGATTACAGTGAAATGAATTCTGGATCCGACTATCCACAGTGGGTATTACTTAATGCTGATGGGACTTAGAGATAATGAAACAAAAGTCATGCTCTGCCTCTGCTGTTGAGCAGGTTATTCATACATTACATTTTACATTTAATTCTTCATATAACACATTACAGCACCAGTATCAGGGCTCTTAATGCTTTTCCTGTGATAGAAACTTAAGAAAAGCTGTAATTTCTGACCCATGTTGCCCCCTGTAATATGTGGTACAAAGTTTAGTGGTCGTGTTAAATGAACTGAGTGATTGTGAAACTATAAAAGCTTAAAGAGGGGTAATGTGGTTTTCATTAAAGTTAAAGCTTTACACTGTCCCTCTGGTAACCTCACTGTAGCTTTACATGATTAACAGATAAAAAAGAATCACTGTTTTCTTTCACACTGGTGTTTTAAAAAGCCCCTGTCCAAAACCTGTTTATGCTGCTGTCCCTTTAAAAGTACAAATACTTTCCTTTCACTTGTGGTTAGTGTTTGGGTGAAGACATTTATTAACAAACAACTGTTTACTCTTTTTGAATCATAATGACAACAGAAACTCCCTGATTAAAAGTTTGCATTATACCTTGTATTTCCCCCTTTAACATCAATAACAGCTTGTGCTTGTTGTGGATGAGGGTCTTTATTTTCTCAGATGGTAAAACTGCCCATTCTTCTTGGCAAAAAGCCTCCAGTTCCTGTAAATTCTTGGGCTGTCTTGCATTAACTTCATTTTTGAGATTTCCCCAGAGTGGCTCAATGATGTTGAGGTCAGGAGACTGAGATGGCCACTTCAGAACCTTCACTTTATTCTGTCAAGTGCTCAGAAACTCCCTGATCTTTACACATACACATTGATTTCTCAACTCAACTCAACTTTATTTATAAAGCACTTTAAAAACATTCATAGGTGAAAGAAAGTGCGGTACACATATGGACAGAACATTAAAACAAAGATAAAAATCAGGTATAAACACTCAAGTTATTTTTTCATTGTTTCATTGTTCCTAAAAACAATTTAAGAACGATACAAACAATAACTAAAACAACAACTAATAATAAACCATGAGACACTAAAACAGAGCCGAGTCTCATGCTGGGTTAAAAGCCAAGGAATAAAAAAATGCTTTAATTTTTCTGCTTTATTATAAAACTTAAATTAATTTAAATGTTCATAAATACCAACAATTATTAAACTCCAAAATTAAATGTATCATAATGGTCAAGGAACTTTCACATACTGGTAGATAAACCACTACAGGAACAAAAATATTCAGGAAATAAGCAATTTGCTGATATATTTAAGTATCGATCAATGCTAATACCAATGTAAGTAGTGATATATTGATATTTTGGCTCAATCTACCGACCACTAACAGCTAGCATTGTTACTTTATACTCATACTTTAATTGTGGGAAAGCATGATACCCCCTCTTTAACCTCACACTGCCTTGATATATCAATATTTTGGATTAATCTGCTCACCACTAACAACTAGCATTGTTACTGTATACCCATGCTTTAAATGTGGGAAAGCATGATACCCCCTCTTTAACCTCACACTGCCTACACACTTTATGACTGTTTGAGAAATGACTCTTGTATCTCAGCAGATGCAGTTTTTCTTTTACTGGTTGTTAAATTGATAGTAATTTCAATGTATCTGTTTCCACTTCCGACTTTTAAAGTGCATCCTTATGCACACTGTATTGTCTTATGAATACATAATGGGATGTGTCTGTAAAAAAAAAACACTGGTGCAAACATCTGATGACTATCTGCTGTTTTGAATAAATGAAATTCAAAGAGCTCACCGCCCACTCCCATCTGTCCATATGCTGGTTGAAGAACTTGAAGAGTTCACGTCAGAACTTAGTTGGATTTGAAGTTTGGATGCTGCTCACTGTGAAACGCACAAACCTGTTCTCAAAGAAGAACTGAATGTACAGAACGAGGCTGTCGGAGAGGAAAATCCACTGTAGGAGATAGTGAGGTAAATATTCCACTCCTGGTGCCATGGCGCTCTTGTTTTTCTACAAACATTTCTGGTACTCTGCACCTGATGTTTGGAGACATTTACAGAGCACTTTAAGCTGTGTGGGAGTTTTCTGACTGTGTGAGGATTCTACTTTTGACTTCAGATGCTGGAGGACTCTGAATGGAGCGGTTTTGTTGATAATGGTGTTTGTGTAGGCTTAAAATTTCAGCTCACACGTAAACAGTAAAGAGCAGTATGGGGTCGTGTTTTGAGTTACCCCCTGAATATGATGCCTTTGTTGTAAAAGAAACCCACTTCACCAAGGTTCCCTGTCAGGAGGGGGCTGGGGTGAAATTCTGTCTTTTACCTCAAGGACACAAGTGGAATCACAATTTTAGCACTTTCACATTAATGGGTCAATGACGTGACGTCCTCTTTTTGTGTCCGAGTCGTTATAAAGGAAGGTAGTACTTAACTCATAAAGTAGTGTACATAAAGAAATAAGATACTTTGGACACAATAAACTTGTGTAGAAATTTGATAATTTTATTTTGTACAAAAAACACAAAACCAAGGAGTTTGGGGGTTTTACAGTCCACCACGTTGGCAGGACTGTTCATAGGTGTCATTAATTTGAGATTTTTAACTTTGTCAGTTATTGTAAATGGAAATTAAAAACACAGTGGCATTATTTTATGCTTGAACCTTTTTAAATGAAACATTCTTTGCAAATAAAAAGAATTTTAAAGCTGTTGAGAAATTTAAAAAACGTTTGTCCCATAATTTTCACCTTGTCAAATGTCAGGGTGGTGCAACCGTAACATTAGACTTTTATTTTAAAGTGAAGAGAATAAAACANGACCAAGTGGAAAAGTTTGTAGATTTCTCTGAAATACTGATAAAAAAGGTTTTTTCACTTCATTGGTGACTGGAACAATTTCCATGTCAGGTGGTACAACCAATGTAATAATGTGAAATGTTATTTTAACATCAAATTATTTATCTTATTCACAAATAAAAGAAATGAAACACACAAAATGAAAATGTATGAGTCACTACAGACACTTGAGAGATACTTGCCAATAATTTCACACAGAAAAATAACAGGAACATATAAATATATTTTCATATATTTGGTTGCGCCACCTGACATTTTTGGGTGTTCAAATTAAAAATACTAAAAAATAATGAATCTAAAAACTTTGAAATGTTGGTCAACTACTGACCATAATATAACGAGGGTTGCCATAATATAACTGTAAAATCAACAGGTTTTTTTTTTACTGAAACAGAAATTCACAGTATTTTACTTCTCATCACCTTGTGACCATGAGTGAGGGGGGTACACAGTGGACATGAGACCCTGCTGTACATGGATGGATCACACAGGTCATCCATCTATCAAGATAGATGGATGGATAGATAGACAGACAGACTTCCTGAAATTAATAAAAACTGGGGAAGAGCTAGAAATTAATAAGTTTTGCCTCTTTCCACTCCCTTCTGAAAAAGTAAAAGAAGGTAGAATAGAATAGAATAAAATAGAATAATCTTTATTGATACCCTGTGGGGGAAATTTCCATGTCACAGCAGCTCACAAACATTCCAAGTGCAAAAGATGCAACAATAAAATAAAAATAGAATAAAGAAGAATTAAAAAAAGCTAAAATGAAAATAAGGTAAAAAATTATCACAGTAAAAATTCTGGAAAAAAAAAAAGTATGACAACAACAGCAACAATTATCATTATTATTATTATTATTAGGTTCATTTCCGCTACCATTATCATTATTACCATAATAATGAAGACTTCAGATAGTTAATTGTTGTATAGGTAATGTTATATAGGTTATAATAGGTAATTTCGTGATTTGAAAGTTTGTTTTGTTTTTTGTTTTGATTGCTGTTGTTGTTTTCTTTCATTTAATTCATTGCAAAATTCAAAAGTGTATTTTTTTTTTTACTTTATGTTTGCTTATTAGTATTTTTTTATCTTTCACATTTATTCAAAATGAACTTTTCCAATTATTCATTCATTTTAAATTCAAAACTGTGGTTAGGAGATGGTCAAGTGTGTGACCATTTACTCTGAAAATGTAATGTATTTGCTTTTTCGTGAATGCATTTCAATGTATTGTATTGTTATTAATTCTATTACTAGGTTTTGTACTGTTTTTTCATACATTTTTAATCATGCAGTGCTTATGTCAAATACGGCTGAAAATTTGCGGACTTGGCCAAACTAGCATATTCACAGCAATGTTTATTCATGTGCATTGTTTCGATATATTTAAACCAATAAACTAAACTACAGACCAACTATCCAACTGCTGCACATTATTGCCATTTTGCAAGACATGACATAACTTGAAAGATCTGCTTATTCACTGTTTGTTATTCCTCAAAGCTTCACATCAAACAGATTGACTGCCATGACTGATGTGATAGTGATGAAACTCTGAAAGTTAAAGAGTTAAAACCTAAGAACCAGGAGCTGCATGGGGATTTTTTTTTTCCTCAGGAGTTAGCGAGCGTGACCACAGGACAGCAGGAGTGTGTGTGTGGACTCTAGTGCTTACATCTGGACGGGGCTTGGACAGGTCCCAGATCTCCGACTGGGTGACAGGCTCATCTGCTTGCCAACCTTGCCTGGCTGAGATGGGGGGGCTGCAGCGGGGGGTCTGCAGGGGGAGGGGGGGGGGGGGGATTATGGAGGTGTTAGGCTTTGACAAGGGCAGACAGGACAGCCAAGTGTCACAGAGTGAGCCCATCACTGCCTAATTCTCTCTCACACTTTGTCTTCTCCTGCCTCCGTATTTATCTAAAGAGAACACAAAGGCAGGTGGGTCATGCTCTCATGGGTATGATGAATTCATTTAAAGTTTGCTCTGTTTTGCTTTATTTTCTTTCTTTAAAATGACTTTTTTTTCTCCAGCGTTACCTGCTGTGAGTCAGAGAGTTATTTTGACCAAATCTGATTATAACATTCAAACTTTTTCTCTCTTTGAAGTCCCAAGTCATCAACAGAACGCTTGGAGGAGAAATCCAATGCTAAATAAGATTCCTAACACAATATTTGTGTCATACAGGCTGCAGCAATAAGCTGAAATAAATGAGAGGCAAAACACGATGTCATCAGTCTCTCTCTTCTCAGCTTTCTCTCATTTAGTCAGTGTGCTCCAATGTGTGGCAGAATGTGTGTGTGTGTGTGTNTTAAAAAAGACAGGGGTGGTACCGAGGCACCATGGAGCAGCTGCAAACCTCCCAAAAAGCTGTAATTACTTTCCCCTTCATCTTTCTCTCCCTCACCATCTCCCAGAGTCTGATTACTTACCTAGGAGAAAATCTAATTGACACAGCAAATTGGCAAACACACTCTGAGAACTTCAGCACTAAGCCAGTCGATCCTGACTAGATAATTGAGAGAAATATAGCTCCGCACCTACCTTAGTCTTTGTGTGAGGGCTTAAAAAGGGGATGTGGTATCTGTCTTTTCAGGCTGCTGATAAGAATCAGATAGAGTCAGTAATTACAGATTGGAACACCACTGGGAAGGCTAAAGAGCTGAAGAGAAAAAAGGGGGGAAGAGTTATTTGTAAAGACTTTCTCCACTTTGCTTGTTAAGGCAGAGGTGGGACCTCTGTTGGAAATACTTTCAAAAGTTGTTTCTGGGTCTATTTTTTGTTTCCCATTAGCACTGCTGTTGGTACTGGCACTTATCTGTAAGAATTTGGTGTTTTTCTTTCGGTTGCCAGGTCACACCCATTAATATGGAGGGGGAAAGGAGCAGTTGTTTGCTTGTTTAAGGCACCACAGTCTGATGTTTGGAGGTGTGAGTGGGAAAAAATGTGCTAACAAGGCTACTGAAGCAGGAAAAAAAAAAAAGATGTAAAACTCACAAACCAATAATAGAGTAAGGAGGCAGGGTCATATTTAGTCTGATTATTTCCTGTTTCCATCTGTTTGAGATCATAGACTGTATAATGAGTGGACGTAATGACGTGTGGCTCAAACTGAAGCCTCCAGCAGATGCCCCGCCCCCTGGTGTCTGGCTGCAGTATAGGTCATAAGCCCTGCCTCCCCATGTATTCCAGATATGAGCCAGGAAAACTTTAAAAAATTATGATACCTCGTAAAAACGTTTCTCTCATCTTTACGCTAAGGTGGTATGACGATGTCATCTGGCTGCATGGTGTTAGGGTGTTTTTTTTCTGAGAAGTTAGTTTCTCATTAGTTATTGGACGTTAAAAGCCGCGATATAAGTTTCGTTTTACGATAGTTGACAGCTGCCGTTCGTGAGTAGTTTTTATCGGGGATATAAGAAACTTCGGGAAAGAGCCAAAAGGATACTAAACCTTCTGAAGAAGAAGAAATAAATATTTTTATTTCTCTTTTTTACTTGGCTCCACCGGAAATTCTCTACTGCGCAGACTCTGGCTGCACAATGGCGGCTAGAGAAACAGGGTTTTTTGGCTTCAAAAACATAGAATGGTGACAGGCAAAGCACGCTGTCCATTCTATATACAGTCATTGTTTGAGATCTGTCGTGCACCAAGGGCTGACCCTTCCATTTAACTACTGGGCCAGTAGTTGAAGTAGTGGGAACAGTACATCTGATTTGTCACTGGCCCTGACTTGTCAACCCCTGACATTCATAGCTGACTGTCTTTTAACTCTGCTTGATTTTCTCTCAAAATGCATCACATTGATACCCTGACATGCCAAACGGACAGTTTCATACCCGCCACTGATTTCTTTCACTAGTCCATCTGGGTAAGAGGCGCTAAAAAATTTGCTAGAAATTTCAACAGCTGGTGATTGGACAACCGTCCTGCTTTACACGCTCATCACAGACCAGTCCACATAAAGATATGACGCAGTAGATTTATGACCCAACACCAGATAGAAAGTTCATATATCCACTACCGAGACATTTCACAAGTCCCATTTTGCTCTTCTCCCCACCAGTGAAGAGCAAAAACAATGTTTCCCGCCAGAAAGTGACATTCTCTGTTCTTTTAAAAAAAGAATTTGAGTATTTCTGATAAAACTGCAGATACCGCCACATCCTAGGAGACCGCTTCACATGCCACCATTGTTTTCAAACATTCAGACGCTTCCTACTGACGTCATGTATGGAGCTCCCACAGCTCCTGCCTCTCTTCTCTGATTGAGTGGGGTGCCAGGTGAAATCAGTTCTGCAGGATTTCAGAAAAAGAGTCAGGCAGGTCCATCTGCTCTGTAAGGTTCCCAGATCGATGCTTCCATCCATCCATTTTCTTAACCGTCTATCCTGCTATTCAGGGTCACGGGTGGCTGGAGCCTATCCCAGCTGTCATTGGGCGAGAGGCGGGGTACACCCTGGATTGGTCGCCAGTCAATCGCAGGGCTGACATAGAAACAAACAACCATTCACGCACACACTCACACCTACAGGCAATTTAGAATAATCAATTAACCTAACGTGGGCATGTTTTTGGTCTGTGGGAGGAAGCTGGAGTACCCGGAGAGAACCCACGCATGCACGGGGAGAACGTGCAAACTCCACACAGAAAGGCCAACCATGCCAAAACGGGAATTCGAACCGGCGACCTTCTTGCTGTGAGGCTGGAGCGCTACCCGCTGCGCCACTGTGCAGCCCGATCCATGCTTTTAAATGCAAAATATTAAAAAAAAAAAAAAAAAAAATTCAAGGGGGGCATGCCCCAGGACCCCCCAGAGGGGTATTATACTTCTCACCTTTTCCATCCCTGACCTGTTTGCATGCCTATGTCCTAGTGGGTGGAGATTAAGGTCCTTTGAAGATAAAGGTCCCTTGAAGACCGAGATTGAATAAATGGGACACATGGGTGTCACTCAGTTCTGAGCTGCTCAAATAGAGTAATGGAGATGTTAAGGTAAGGGTTGTGGCTTAGCATTTCAACATTACACCTTTCCTGCAAGAAAACACTCAATGTTGAAATGCTCAGTCTCTTTTTAGCTTTTTTCTAAAGTGTCTTTTATCCCTGATAAAAACTACTCACCAACGACAGCTGTCAGTCATCGTAAACTGTAACTTATAACCCAGTCTAGTAACTAATGAAAAACCAACTCCTTGGAAAAAACTTGAACACAAAGCAGCCCAATAACATCTTCATATCACCCCAGCGTAAGGATGTAAGAATATTTCTAGGAGGTGAAGTGATTTTATAAACTTTTACCACCTCTCATCTGGAATGCATTAAGTGCATACATGGCTTTTGATCTATACTGCAGCCAGCCACCAGGGGGAGCAGTTTTTGTGGAAACCTCAGTTAAGGCCTACTGTCATGGTATCCACTGATTATACAGTCTTCTTGACTACAATAATACAACAAGAATTTAAAATGTTGTCTAACAAAGCAAATGTTGAAAAAAAACATTGACAAGACCAAAAAGAAGGATGGACTTTTCATTTCCTGTTTTCTGCTCTGGAACGGATGATGCAGCGTGAGAACTGGTTTAGGAGGCTCTTTAACTTCTCACCAACAGCACTCTCTGTGTGATGCAGAGTCAGGGGTTGGAATGATGAATGCTGCTGTGCCAAAGTCAAGTGCATCAGTGGAGTGAGAGTGAGATGTTTCAGGTTGTGAAGTCAGCTGGTAGCCAATCAGTGAAGGACTGAGCCGAGTTAAGTGATGTATGAGTTTCACTGCTGGTCATCATGGATCTGTATTTGCATGAAGAGGAAAATATGTCTGCAGTGTTTCCAAAAGGATAAGGCTGGGGTGGTGTTTGTTCACTAGAAATCCTGTAAAAACAAGTTATTCTATTGATTTAAGGTGATACATGTATTTTTACTTGATCCTATATTTTAGGATTTGTTAACTATTTAGTATCTTAAGCTTATTCAAGATATTGTCAAGTCTCAGTTCAATGAAATGTTTCAAAAAAGGAGCAGACTGTGGAGGCAGGGAACTAGCTGGCCAGAAAAATAATCCACAGTTAATGCAGGGAAAATTTACTGATAAACCAACGAGGCACCTGTGCACAAGAAAACACAGGTAAGAACAAGGAAACCTCCAATGCACAAAAATTACACTGCAAAAAGCAGCTCAATGATTCATGGCAAAAACCAATTGGAGACACAAACAAGACTGAATTATCTGTCACAGATGATAGTCTGCACTATAAAAAGCAACTTATAGAATCTGCTCAATATAACTGAGGTACAAGAAATTGCACCCAGTCTGATTGTGTGAATTTTACCCTTATTTTTTGAGTAAATATTACCTTAATGTATCAAGAATGACACACTCAAATATTTTGGGTAAATACCTATTACAAATGAGCGGGACTTACTCATGGTTGTAGCACATAAAAAATGATCACATTTTAGCTTGCGACGACAAATGAGGAGGGCACACAGTGGACATGAGGCGCTTCTGTTCATGGGTGACTCACGAAGGTCACACAGGCTGTCTTTGCCCTGACATGTTCTCACTGTCTACGCTCCACAGCTTAGACTAGTAGGACACATTACATAATGGTTTCTTCACCCACAGTGTGGTGACTGTGTGTATAATACACACTGAGTCAAAATAGTGGAGAGTCTTGGAAACATTAAACTCGATGTTGAGATTTTTTTTTTTGTCATATCACTTGAAAAAATCAAATCAAATTAATCCAATTGATTTGGTTTATCGCCCCGCCCTACTTCATCAAGGAATACTAATGGCAGACATCTTTTAGCACTACCTTTTTTGGGATGTTTTTCTGTAGAAACCATTTGCAGATGTACCAAAATTTTACTTTTTGGCCACAACCATAAAAGTTACATTTGGAGAGGAGTCAACAAGGCCTATGATGAAAGTTACACCATTCCTACTGTGAAACACAGAAGTGGATCACTGATGTTTTGGGGATGTGTGAGCTACAAAGGCTCAGGAAACTTGGTCAACACTTATGAATGAAGGATGAATGCTGCATGTTATCAGAAAATACTGGAGGAAAATTTACACTCATTAGTCCAGAAGCTGCACATGGGACTGTACATGGATGTTCCAACATGACAATGATCCAAAACACAAGGCCAAGTTGACCTGCCATTGGCTACAGGAGAATAAAATGAAGGTTCTGGAGTGGTCATCTCAGGTCATCTCAGTCTCCTGACCTTGATATCATTGCTTCATCATCTTGAATTTTTATCTTTGATTTCAGGGATGCAATTAAGTTAAATTTACTTCTCCCCATACTTATTTTTCTCAGTGTACAGCAGAGTAAAGTGAAGGTTCTGGAGTGGCCATCTCAGTCTCCTGACCTCAATATCAATGATCCAGTGGGGGGAGACCTCAAACCTGCAGTTCATGCAAGACAGCTCAATAATTTACAGGAACTGGAGGCTTTTTGTCAAGAAGAATGGGCAGTTTTACCATTTGAGAAATAAAGACCCCCATCCACAACTACAAAAAAATTCAAGCTGTTATTGATGTTAAAGGGGGGTGTAAACTTTTGAGCAGGGTTATTTTGGTACTTTCTGTTGTCATTATGGCAGGTGTTTGAGGTGAAGAAAGATGCTTCACTGTAACGCGTTGGAGCTGCATTGTATTCATACAGTTTCTGGACCGTTAACTCAGAGACAAGCATGGCAGCATGAACGCTGGTTTCACCCACTGTCTATGACGACACGATAAAGCCTTAAGGGAGAGTCAGCCAGGTCAGTAAAGAGGTCGTCTTACTTCCCTTACCACTTCTGTAAGAGGCAACGACAGGCTGGCTCCTCAGGGCGAACTGCCTAACGCAATGACCCCATCAACAAAGAGAAAGAAAGAATAAAAGAGGAGAAATAGTTGGAAAGGAAAAGGAACAGAGAGTGGTTGCTTCAAGTAAAAGAAAAGCTATGGGAAGCGTAGAAAAGAGGGGTGAGTAAGTCAGAGATAGAAACAACAGAGGTGAGACAGTGTGCAGCATGCAGGGAGTAAATTTTGAGTGAAAGGAGAATGGAAAAGAGTGGGCGTGGAGAGGAAAGTGGACGGACAGTGGCTGTGACTGCTGCTGCAAAGAACAACCCTGAAGGCCATCAAGAACCAGTCCTCCAAATGTCAGCCTAGTCAGGACCACCCTGGGAAGCCAGCAAGACCCCCCCTGGGACCTCGGGGAAAGCAGATCACTACTGACATAGGAGAGCTGGGCCACACACACACAGACACACTCACAGCACTGTCTGCACTTGTGTTTTGTGTTCCAGGGCCAAACATGCCCGGGCGACTTGTGTTGCCAGGCTTGAACTTGTTCCCTCGTCTTGGGTCACAGCCTGTTTTCAGACTCCACTACGGCCAATGTTTTGGCACATTTATGCACAAAATCTAATTCCCTGGGACTTGAAGACCTCGTTTCTCCTCAGGCTTGGACAAGCAACAACATGGATGATAGAGGGTGATAGTAAAATGGCCTCATTCTTTCACTCTTAAACTAACACAGAGATGAAGAAGAAATGAAAAGTATCTAGTGAAAGAAGCTGCATGTGACTGAAAGAGATGAGGATGGAGATGGTGGAGAAATGAGGAAGAGGCAGAGATGGAGAAACAAAAGAGAAAGAGAGAGAGAGAACAAAGCACTCTCTGCCTGCTCAGCGGTGGGAAACAAAGAGGGAAATTAGTGCCAAGAGGAGAGGGAGGGAATAAAAGGCAGCAAGGGGGAAAGAGCAGTCTGATTAATTGAGACAGAGTCAACTGACCGCAAGTCATTAAGCTGCCACTGGGCTGAGCGCCAGTCACTACTCATTCTCCTCAGAAGCACTTTCTGCTGCTCGGCTCTGGGCCCTGGATCATCCCCGCGCCGCCCCGCTCCTTTCACACACTCTCCAACACATGGGCATAATTTTTTTTTTTTTGTTCCAGACAAGAGGCTGTCCTCAAAAAGAATCAAGTGTTTTTGTCTTCATTAGGCATCCACTTGGAGGGATGTCATTTGGGATGGCTGCTCTGGAGTGTGGGCTGACAAATGATGATTTTTCCACTGCAAAGAGATGGAAAACAATGTGTGCCACCAGCCTGAGTTTATACAGAGTGTGGATGACATAACATCAGATCTTCACCCACATGGAATAGAGAAGACTTGGTTTGTTTGGGTTTCGATCATTTGGATTTTGATATTTTTGGTCGATGTATGCCAAGCACTAGCATATCAATGCAATTCCCCATATATGATAGCATCAGGCTAGCACTATGTTTGCTAATTTGTGTTTGATACATTAGGTTGTAATGCTCAGATTTCTTTTCCTGCGCTACCAAACAAGGGGGAACATTTTTTATGGAAATCTTTAATGAATTTTAAGACCCGTCGACACACAACAATAATAAATACAGACAATATACCACCCCAAAACGCCCCTTTAGGATTCCTAAATAAACCAAAACTCACTTTCTAACAAAAAACAATCTTGGCAACAAACGTCCAGTCCAACCCTCTGATGTATGAAATCTGAAAATCAGTGTCAGGATTTTTTTCTTGAGTGTTTTTATTACTCTTAAGGCATGAAAAAAGTTTTTTTTTTTTTTTTGTTCAAACATTTATAACTGAGCATTCAACATAAAACAGTGTGAACTTAATGTGAATATGACTTTTTTTGTGTAATTTGATGAATAATCTTTATTTAATGCTTTGCAAAACATTTTTACTCCCTTTCATCCATTTTAACACTAAATAATCCATACTTTATAAGCTTTTTCACCCTCAAATGTTTGTATATAAAATTTTAAAATGTATATATGTTTGGGGAAAAAAATTGAAAACATTTTTTCAGGCCCAAAGAAAAATAAGAAAATATCTTGACACAGGCTAATATGAACTTCCACAACATGAACCATAAAATTTAGGAGTAAATAACTTTTGAATAGGTGTCCACTGTAGTGACCACTATGCACCACAGGGTAAAAGAGTCGTTAAAATTACATCAAAGTTAGTTGGTGTAGGAGTAATCCCACCACGAGAGTCTTTTAGGTCTGTTTATCCACAGAGAAGCATAAAGAAAAAACAGTTAAAAAAGAATGGTTGTAAGGTCAAATTGCAGCTTAATCTAAGAAATTAAAGACTCAAAGTAAAACAGAGCTGAGTCTAGACTTAAATAATAATGCTATCCTACTAATCATACTAATTCTAAGAAGTGTCCCTAGAAATGAAATAAAGCAGTGGCTAAAGAGAACGATAAGCTTGGCTAAAGCTAGCGCATAACTCCCCATAAATAATAACAGGAACTCTAAATTTAAATAATCTCTACATCATTATTGTTCAAAGTCTCTTAAATCAAACTTATCTGCAGATAAATATACAAAACTTAACTCAATCCATAACTAATTTACCGTCGTCACACCCTTCAAAAAAGCCGGCTTCCTTCCGGTAGGGTTTGACCTACTTTCATAATGCCGCACCTGGCGCAGGTGAGGAGACAGCCTGCTGAAAGCTAGAAAAAAACCTTCAAACAAAAGAGCTGTGCGGATCAAAAACGAACTAAAACCCAAAGAGGCAGCCGGTAAGAACGTGTTAGCGTTTACCTAACGTTCATTGATCTGTTTAGTGCTGTAGCGTCTTTACGCACGGACGCGCGCTGGTCTGTGCTCCACGCAGCCGCGCGCATCCCTTTGTTCTCTTTAATCGTTGTTTGCCCAGTTGTTCTTGTGGTAAAGTCAAGATAAGTGTCATATATTGATTAAAAATGATCAATAAATTAATATCCATCTATTTTGGATAGTGTTAACCATTAAATCAACTTTCTAATAAATGTAATTTAATGTTTAATCGAGAAAAGTAAATATCTCATTTAAAAGAAATATTAATGTATTAACAAATATTAAAAATGAAAGAATGAGTTCGTTATTTGAAAAGAAAAAAGATAAATTTGAGCTATTCTTGAGTTTGTTAGTAAAGGTTGCAGATTTAATGATTTTCTCTTTTTCAGATGATTATTTAAATGTCTGCTTAACTTTTTTTATTTATCTGTTTATTTTGAAGGTCTTTTACCTTGAAATGCATTAAAAAAGACAAAGGAAAATAAAAGGTGAACAAAAGAAGACCTGTCTGATGTCTGTTGCTTCAAGAGTAAAATCCAGATCACTTAGGGCAGTTTGTTGAAACCTCTTTTTCAAGTCTGGAGTTTGCACAGCCAGATGAAACTTGACAATGGTTGATCGACCAAAAATCTCTGGTATACCAGGCACAAAAGTAGGAAACTGATCCAGGAAAGACAGAGGTCCAGTATCCAAATCCCCAGCGTATGCCGTTAATAGCCACAATTATCACTTCAAGTTACTTTTATCACTTTTTCCAACATACAGATAGTCCGCTGCTTTGGTCCCCTGTTAACTCTCCACGTGGACGATGTTCTCCCTTTTCCTCCATGGAACATCAGCTTATATAGATTTCGTTTTGCATATATAATTTAACCATTGCACCTACGCATAATTTCATATTTGCACCCATACATTTCTTTAGTTTACAGGGAAATGATATTCTCAAGACCATAACAAAGAACACTTTTATTGTCCCTTGTTTTTCTGCTTTTTTTATTTACCTCTCCATGGACTTCACATCTAGCTAAGGTGACACTGTCACAAGGGGATGTATTTGTTGTTGACTGTATTGAATATGAATCTTTTGTGAGAGAATAATGTAGATTTCTTTGTATGTTCAGTTGTACAGCTTCTTCAGTACTTTCAGCAGAAAATCTTACACCAGTGTTTTCTATTTATCTGTTAAGCTAAGCTAGTTGGGGCATAATAGTTGACAGAAGGTCTGGCTGCTCTGGTGTTATGTAGAGAAAGGATAAGGAAAATGTTTAGAATAAAAGCTAATGATGTCAATGGATTGAACCATTTCTTATTGATTCTAAATAAGCACCAGTTCTTGACACTCATCCTCACTTGTGACCAATGGCATAAGGTGGCACGATCCCTATCACTGAAAAGACTTTAGGAAATAGTAAATAATATTTACTAAGCCTGTTTAGCCTAACCTGTTCACTCTATGAAGGTCTGAAGTTATTTCATATCACAGTGAATGTATAAAATACATAAAATCCCAATAAATAATAAAAAATAAAAACCAAGAAGGCGCCGCCAATGGTAGCCCTGGTATTACACTCTCTTGCACATGTCCTGTTTTTCACTTTTTTTGTAGTTTTATGCTCTGCTTCTCTGGTTTCCTTTACCAAAGAAGAACTTATTAACATTAGGCAGACTTCTGCTAACTTTTTTACACCAGTTTGTCTTGTCTATTTGCAATTTTTTTATGTTTATAGTTGTCAATAATTTTATCCATGGGAATTTTTTATAACTATTATTATTTTGCCATTTTATGCCTGACTATTACCTTTACAAGAGAGCAGAGCAGGGGTGGACTGGCCATCTGGCATACCGGGCAATGCCCGGTGGGCCGACAGTCTCATTTTGGGCCGACTGACACTTTTTCAATGTTGCGTGAACGGCCCGTTAAAGCAGTAGGTCAGCAGATGAATGATACTGAACCGAGCCAATCACATTGTTGACTTTCCCTTAAGTCCTACCTGCGTGGAGCATTCGGGGGGAACAGAAAAAAAAAAATCCAAATAAACGGCCCATGAAATGTGCTGGTCTGCAGCCCATTGGTTGTTTTCGTGCACGAGAAGAAAAAAAATAATGCTTTCCACACAAACGCTGCCAAATGTGCCGATGAATGATCATTCTTTGTTTTAGATCATGAATAAATATACATCAGTTCTTTCGGAACACTCCTGCTCGACCGAAGAATATCTTCTTTCTGGTTTTATGGATGGACCGTAATTTATGAAAATTGGCAGCGGAGAGTGAGTAAGAGGGAGGTCGCTGATGGGCGATCGACATTAACTTTAATTGGAGAGAGAGCGGCGCACTGCACATAAGCGCTTGAGAAGTTGTTTGACTTTTACCTTGGGGAAAGTAGAGTCCCATCTTTTACTGTAACACTGTCTATTCCACGAGTTGAAGTTGCTGAACCCTCCATTTTGCATAAATCCATTCCTTGATGAGCAGAGCAACATAACGCAGGCTACTAGCACACTTTAGCAGGGGCGTGTCCAGACTTTTAGACTGGGGTGCCCCGACCAGAGCACTGATTTATATAGCAGAGGGGGCCATGAATTATGTAAGCCCATACTCCAACAAATATTGTTTATTTTGCTTGTTTGTGTGTTATAGAAAAAACACAGGATTAGGGGATACAGCTTATAAAAAAATAATGGTTGTTATTTCATTTTGCCAGTTTTGCCAAATAGTAGCCAAAATTTCTCTTTATCTTTTCTTCCTCCCTGGAACACATCAGCAAACCCAAAAGGATGAATTATGCTTTAGAATAAAATACTGTGACAGAGTGGTGGAATCTTATGTTTTTGTGTTTGTTTTTGTGTGTGTGTGTGTGTGTGTNGGGGGGGGGGGGGGGGGGTCGAACATGGTGGGCCAGTCTGGTCCAAAATGCCAGGGCTGATTTTTTTTCCCAGTCCAGCCCTGGAGCAGAGTATACCAAAGCAAATTCCCGGCATTTTCATTCCTGGCCATCAAAGTTGATTCTGATTCTGAATATCAGTCTTATACAACACTTCTTAGTCCAACTTCTTTAAAGTCGTCTTCATACAGTCTGATTAATGGATTAGAATTGGAAACTGATAAACTTTCTGTAACAAGAATGACCTTAGAAGTTACTGTGAACGTTGAATAATTCACAGTGACACGATGTCTCTCTCAAACTTGATTCCTATATTATTGATAGTTCTTTGCTTTTATGCAGAGGTCAGACACAGGCTGTACCAAAGCAGCCGGAACAAGCTACACAAGCGGTGTCATGTTGCACACTCGCAACCCAGACACGCAGACACGGCCTGGGTCAACAGATCCCAACATCACATCTCATCTCACGATCAGTCAGATCTATTTTGCATGAAGCGCGATGCCTCCTCAGCAGCCTCCTTCACTTTTCTTCTCGCAGTAGAATCCAGCAGGAATATGAAATTAGTGAGACAGGATGGTGTGCAAAAAGCGTGCAGTGAGGGGGCTGGCTCATGCACGCTCAATTTAGACCATTTAGATAGCTTTCAATCAGACTACTGATGAGGATAAACAGAGCAGCAGAGGCATGATGGGAGCTGTGATACAGGGAGGATGAAGCTCTATTAGCTGAAGTTTGAGCAGAACTTTGATTAAAGCCGAGTACATTCTGTGGGTCAGGTCTAGTTCATGTGACTCACAGATATATTTCCATTAAATTTGTTTACTTTATATTTAACACTAAAAAAAAAAATTCTCACACTTTGCTGTTTGAGGTTTATTTTTCTTGGATCCTCGCCACAGGTAGGAAAAAAAAATAAACCATTAAGCTGTGCACTCTAAAGTTCTGAGGCACCAAAACGTGACTCAAATAAGACTTTAATGGTTGGTGATTTCAGACTCTTCCTGTGTAGGCAGAGCCCCAGGGATGCCTGCAGGGAAAATCTCAGAATGCAGCTCAATTATCTCTTTTGGATGTAAATGTGGTGGACACGGGTCAGGAATGTGACATTTCATCAGTGACTGGCGGTTATCTGTGTTTAAAAACTCTTCTGTCTCTCCAAAATAATGATCTACATCTACAAGTTAGACCTTCACACACTACACCCCTCACTTTTCCTTATACTTAACATCTACCGTTTTTTCAATGCACCAGAGATTTAACACTAAAGTTTTGCAATCAGATTTTGGGTAATAGCTGAAAGGAAAGTGATACTTTTTACTAGAACTGAGGGAAATATTGAATATACCCAATGTATCGCAGGTTGTTGCATGTGGGATGTATACAATGACTTAAATGTGACCATCAGGTATAAATTATCAGGTAAATGTTTTGAGACGACAGCATGTAATTCTCTTCGTAGTTGCATTTCTTTCACTCTCTGCTGGTGCTTCTAACAGAAAGCATGTCACTTCTACGCCAATCCAGAAAACTTGAGGATGAGTGAAAAAGGCGCTTGCACCTCTCGTCAGTCGCAGGTTGTGAATTTAAGGGCTCGTTTTCTAAAGCTTAGTTTAGTATTTGGTCTTGCTTTGCTAACTGTGGGATCCTCGCCTGATTCTCTACCAGCTGTCCATGAAAAAGAAGAGAAACGTAAACCAACGTCTGATAATGTACTAAAAATAAAAGTCTGAGCTGTAAAGTGAACAGAGGGAGGAGGAGAATCCTACAACTGTCTTGTTGGACGTTAAAGATTCCCACAGACGTTTCATGGAGCATTAATGTGTCTTGTTCATAGACTGTATAATGAGTGGACGTAACGACGTTGGGCTCAAACTGAAGCCTCCAGCAGATGCCCCGCCCCCTGGTGTCTGGCTGCAGTATAGGTCATAAGCCCCGCCTCCCTATGTATTCCAGATATGAGCCGGGAAAACTTTAAAAAATTATGATACCTGGTAGAAACGTTTCTCTCATTCTTACGCTAAGGTAGTATGACGATGTCATTTGGCTGCATGGTGTTCAGGTGTTTTTTTTCTGAGAAGTTGGTTTCTCATTAGTTATCTGACGTTAAAAACCGTGGTATAAGTTTCGTTTTTTGATAGTTGACAGCTGCCGTTCGTGAGTAGTTTTTATCGGGGATAAAAGAAACTTCAGGAAAGAGCCAAAAGGAGACTAAACCTTCTGAAGAAGAAGAAATAAATATTTTTATTTCTCTTTTTTACTTGGCTCCATCGGAAATTCTCTACTGCACAGACTCTGGCTGCACAATGGCGGCTAGAGAAACAGAGTTTTTTGGCTTCAAAAACGTAGAACGGTGACAGGCGGAAGCACGCTGTCCATTCTATATACAGTCATTGGTCTTGTTTTATTGCCCAATTAACTTCCTGTTATGAACCTGCATGTCCTTCAAAATAAGAGCACACTGTAAAACTAAGTAACAGAGTCCTTTCAGCTCGACCAACAATATACAATATATAATATACAATATATAGAAATGAAAGTTAGATGAAGTCATTCACAGCTTTAGTTAATGTTATTTTGAAATTTCATTTGATCTTCATGGTTGTAATTTTAGGAATCTATTGAGAAAGTCATGTGATACTTTCAGCCAGATTCATAAATCTGAATGAAATCTTATGGCTGCATATTTTAGAAATCTGACTGAAAGGTCTGCTCAAATCATTATACTGGTGTCAGTTCATTAATTAAAGGGTTGAACTTGGCATTTAAAATTGAGATATTGTGGAGAAAAAAAATGGAGGTATTGGTTTTAGGTCATATCGTGCAGCCCCACTTCTTACTGGCAAATTAAAACAGCAAAACTACAACCACTTCAGACATGATGTATATAATTATTTTTAAGATGTAATTACAACCCCAATGCCAATGAAGCTGGAGCTTTGTCTTTGCATGGTAGAGTTTGAACTGTCACTTGTAGATGTAGTGATGAACTGTGTTAACTGACAATGGTTTTCTGAAGTGTTCCTGAGCTCACGTGCTAATATCCTTTACACAATGATGTTGGTTTTTAATGCAGTGCCTCCTGAGGGGTCAAAGGTCACGACCATTCTATGTGGGTTTTGGGCCTTGCTGCTTACGTGGATTCTCTGAATGTTTTGATGATATTATGGACTGTAGATGAAACCTCTTAATTCCTTACAATTGTACTTTGAGAAATATTGGTCTTCAACTGTTGGACTATTTGCTCACACAGTTGTTGACAAAGTGTTGAACCTGGCCCCATCTTTGCTTGTGAAGGACTGAGTCTTTTGGGGATGCTCCTTTTATACCCAATCATGACACTCACCTGTTTAAATGAACCTGTTAACCTGTGGAATGATACAAACAGCTGTTTTTTCAGCATCAGCAACTTTTACAGTCTTTTGTTGCCCCTGTCCCAGCTTTTTTTGAAACATGTTGCAGACATTCAATCGAGTAAATACTTGCAAGAAACCAATAAATCATATCAGTTTGATTTTTAGTGTATTCAAGTGAATATAGGTTAAACAGAATTTGAAAACAAAGTTTGAAATTTTCCAGCCATCCATCTTCACACTTAAACTCTTTGTTCTCACTCTCTCCTCTCACTCTCACCCTTTCACTCACAGCTAGAGGTGATACCACTTTACCAGCTAACTCAACACCAGGCTCCGATGGCGGCCCCATCTCCCCGTTGCTCCCACACACATCGTGACACTCACACTTCCTGCTCGCACACCCAAACGCCAAGAGAGAGAGAGTGGGAGGTGGAGACCCACTCAAGCTTACAGAAACACCAAATGGCTTGGAAACATTGCCCTGAAGCCCACTCAAGAGGTTGCACTGACTAACTGTCTATTACCTTTTCTTGCATTGTGTGATCCTTCCCTATTATCATTTCCATCTCCTGCTGTTGCAAAACTGTTCCTATGGATCCACTCACAGCTGTGTTTGTAGGGGGTTAGAGTCTTTGGGAGTGTGTGCAGCTAAAAGATAACTGAGTTGGATATTTAATACAGCTTAGTCTGTCATGGCAGCTTGGTTTCCACTAAACACTTAAAGTGTAGTACCTTTAAAACCGCAGTGAAATACAGGAGGGGTTGGATGGCTGTAGACACCTTGAAGGCCACTATATCCATACAACAAATCAAAGAAACAACTGTTTATCCATAAGAAATGTTTTTGCAATAAAATCAAGTCCATATTAAGGCTGCTAGCCCTATTCACCACTAGGCCTGTTGCAGTTGCTGTATCACTCAGTCTTGGCATGTAGCAGTTGTGTGTGTTGCAGTTTCTGCACGTAAAAAGGAATGTTTGCTTTCTCACTAACAGGTGGAAAGATGCTATGTGCAGAGCTGCCGCTTGCCAACAGGCGAGGCAGGCAGCTGCTTGGGGCCCCGAACCACTAGGGGGCCCCCGAGGGCTGACGAACTTGACTCCACAGTAATGTCTAAGATGTAGCAACTGCAGTGACCATTAACCCCATGATCCACATCAAACAATTCGTGGCCAAATTGCAATGACATCTTTGACGGATACCCCCCTAAAGAGGCCCCATGTCATCCTTCGGGCAATGCTACAGGCTGTTACTTTACTGAAGTTTGTCAATCAACGTATGAAACTGACAACAACAACGCAAGATGAAGAGGAGCTACCCTTCAGGGAGCGAAAAAAGATAACTTTGGAGAATATTTGCAATTTAAATAAGCCCCAAACATAAACTTTGATAACAAAGGTGAAGTCCTGGCTACTGTTTTGGTAAAAACACACATATTGTTTTTAAAAGTTGCATTGTTCTGTTGTTCTTTTTGTTTGACATATTTGTATTTTTTTTTGCTGTAAATAGTTTTTAATGATGTAATCCATTTCCCTGTTTTTGCACAACTTTCAAAATATTCAATAATAATATATTTTTTAAGAAGTTTGAGTGTCTGACGTTTTTTGTCGATTTCAGATTATTATGTCAACACTTGTCAGAGGGGCCCCTTGGAAATTTTTGCTTGGGGCCCCATCACACCCTAGAATCGGCACTGGCTATGTGCCAGAGCGGGGTGTCAATAGAGCCATCTCAATAAGAGGTGTTGAGACAAAAAAGAACAATGGCATGATCCTGTCTCTCTTGACTCTGTGAAACACTTTACCTCTGTCTGTTCAGACTGCCAACACACTCTCCACTTTCAAAACTCAACTTAAAACACACTTTTTCTCCTTGGCTTTTGGCAGGGTGTAGCTACTTTTACTCTGTCTTTTGAGTTGTGTTATGTTGTTTTATGATATCCTTTTTTTTTTTTGCTATATGAGCTTTGATTGTTTTATTGCTGTATTGGCTTTTACTGTTTTTGTTGTCTCTTTGTACTGTAAAGCACTTTGGCTGGCCACTGGCTTTTTAAAATGTGCTTTATAAATAAAATTGTCATTGGCATTGACACAGCAGTACAACAGTACATTCATCAAGCCTATTATGTAAGGGGGAAAAGGAATGAGAAGTAGTAGAAAATCTTAATAATAAAAAATAATAATAATTGAAGATTATTTTATTACTATATAGGTGTGTGTGAAGAGGTTGTTGTTGAATCTTTACATGAAATTTGAGGCAGATTGGAGTTAATATAAAGGACTTTTTAAGACTCCTTGGTACATGGTGTCACATACTTCTTCAAGGTGTTGAGGTTTTTTAAGAAGAATTGGAAAAAGAAATACTTGAAAGAGGGAGTAGTCAGTCATCACAGACTAAAACATATGATTCCCTGTTGCCAGTAGAGGGCGCCTGACATATACTGAACGTGTGTGTGTTTCGGTCAGGATCAGACATTATTCAAGAAAGTTACTGAGGTTTTTGCATTATCGGGAAATGGTCAACTTTGGGTGACCCTTGTGGCCACTCCCATTGAGTTAGGAAAATATCTTTGATAACTTTTTATCTTTTTATAGTCATCAATATGTGTTGTTTGCACAGGCCTCATTCCAGGCTGATCCAACTAAAAAACCAAGGACATGCTTGTTTAAACAAGTTCCTTGCTAGCGCAACAATTTCAACTGTAACATTTTTTTTAATGAAGTTGGTATTCCAGTTTTTGCATAGCATTATATATTTTTGTGAAGGTCTTGGCATGATAAATGCTAATACAGCAATAGGACAATCCATTAAAAAATGAAGCAGATAAAGGCCCAAGATATTTGATTTAGCTGATGGGTGGAAAAAAGAGCCTGTGTGCACATATTGCTGTTTCTGAAATTAATCTGCCATCACTACCTTTGCTCTCCTGCTTTGGTCACCTCAGGATTCTTCCTGTGACAAAGAAATGTGAGAAACAGATCAAAAGTTTTTGTTTTTAGTGTTGAGTTCTCCCCAGAGTGGCTCATTAGTATTGAGGTCAGGTGACTGAGATGGCCACTCCAGAACCTTCACTTTACTCTGCGAAAAATAAATCTGGGGAGAAGTGAATTTAACTTAATTGAGTATCTGAAATCAACAATAAAAAATAAAAATCCAAGTTAGTTGCCAAATAGATAACTGATCGTTTGTTTTAGCAAGGTTTTTAAGACCTTTTTGATACCACCTTGAATGAAATTTAGCACCAAAATACTATAAATGATGGCGTTGGTTTAGAGATACCAATAAATTATCTTGACTAGCTAGCATGCAGATAACTGCCTAAGAACTTTGGGTAATGTATTTAAGACCAGCGTATATCATTTTTAATGAATTCCAGACATTTTAAGGCCTTAATTCTACACACATGAATTCAAGACATTTTACGGTTGCACAGACATCCTGACAGTGTTTGAACATCTCACAGTTAGTGTTTGTGCATCAGTTCTCTAACCTTAAGAGGTGACAAGTCTGTTGACAGTCAACAAATAGCAGTTGTCCTAGTTCCAAATATAACTCCTTGTCAAGGTGCTAAGATTATCATCTTTGTCAGCAAAAAAGCATTAAAGGCATCCTATATAAAAGACACTGGACTGAAACAGGAAGTCGTGGCTTTAAGGTGTAAACCAACAAGTTTGCACTGATCCACAATGTAAGGTGTCAGTCAAACACTTCTTGTTACTGAAGGTGGAAATTCATTTACATCCTGTGTGTGTTACACTTTGAAACAACAGGTATTTCTCTCTTAGCGTGTGTTTTCATGTGCTGTGATAGTGCAGATGTGTTCCAGCCTCTCTCTCTCTCTCTCTCTCTCTCTTTCGCTCTCACACACCCTCTCTCTCTCTCTCTGTCAGCTCTGGGTGAAGGTGTCTCATTACGCTGTAGCGGTTTGTTCTTCCCCCTCCTGTCCAGCGCCTCAGGAGTGGATCTGGTTACCGGCTAATGGCTCTCACCCACCCTGCCTCTCCGCTGGGGGACAACCTGACCCAGCTCCCACCGCAGCGTCTGTGACTCACACCCATCGATGGCACGGCGTGGTGCGGGCCATCGTTTCTGGAATTTCCTCACAGTGGCTGTTTGTTTTTCTAAACACAAGCTGTATGTATGTGTGTGTTTGTTAACACTCATGGTTGTTTGTATGTTAAATCAAATTCAAGATTAGCAACAAGGAACACAAGACCAAGTCGATCTGCTATAGGCCACACTGTTAAAAAACTTCTATTAGATGTACTTATTAAAATCAAGGCAACTTTTTCATGATTTATTTTTCTTCCTGAAGCAATACTGCTTTTTGTCTAAACCACTTTGTCTTTTTCTTAAATGAAAAGTAAAATCCAAGTAAAGTGAACTTAAATTTGTCAAGTAAATCAAGAAAAACTAACTTTTGTATGAATTACTTAATCTTTTGATGGTTTTTAATGAAGTTTTGAGTAATGTTAGACCAGCAAAGACAGCTTGTGCCACTTGTGTGATTCATCCATGTACAGTAGGCTCTCATGTCCACTACGTGCCCTCCTCACTCATGGTGACAAGGTATGGTAAAGAAATAAATTTGCAGTTCCATCAATACCAAATGAAACAGTTAAGACAACAAGATCGTCTCTTGTTGGGTGGATGAATTCAAAAAGATTGCTTCACATTACTTGAATCATTCATGTTCCAAAAAAATTCAAACTGTCTTGTATTTTCAAAAAAATATATATTTTTGACTTTTAATACTAGATATATTTCTATGAAGACACAAACTTGAGTTTTTATTTTTTATTGTTAATTTCAGGGACTCAATTAAGATAAATTTACTTTTCCCCAAATTTATTTTTCGCAGAGTAAAGTGAAGGTTCTGGAGTGGCCATCTCAGTTGCCTGACCTCAATATTAATGAGTCACTCTGGGAAGTTCTCAAACCTGCAGTTCATGCAAGACAGACCAAAAATTTACAGGAACTGGAGGCTTTTTGCCAAGAAGAATGGGCAATTTTACCATCTGAGAAAATAAAGACCCTCATCCACAGCTAACACATAAAACTTTGAGGTTGTACTGATGTTAAAGGGGGCAATACACAATATTAAAAACTGGGGTATGTAAACTTGTGAGCAGGATCATTTTGGTACTTTCTGTTGTCATTATAATTTAAAAAGAGTAAACTCAGTTGTTTGTTAATAAATGACTTTACCCAACCACTAACCATGACTGATAGAAAAGTTTTTGTTATCATTCATATTCTCTGACAAACGGCCAAAAAATCATAAATTCTGCCAGGGTATGTAAACTTATGAGCACAACTATAAATGTCTGGGGTTTTTTTCTTTCCTAGATCAGTCATTACTTGGCTCTGTTCTGTTATGGAGCCTCAGCCCACTCCTGTGGTCGACTATCACCACATACTGTCTCAGGATGTTTGGCCTTCTTACAGTCAGACTCAGGCAGACACTGACGCAGGCGTTTACAGACAACCCCTGCCTCAGCGCTTTAATTGTATCAGTCATCAGGAGCTGATCAGTCAGATATGCTCTCTGTTCCTGCTGCTTTTATAGCTCCTCAGAGTGTTAACGTTGCTTATTTGTGCACTGACAAAGCAGAGTCCTGATGATACTGATGGGGTCCAATATAAACAACTGCAACAACAGCTTATCAACTCTTCCACCTGTGAAATACAGATGTCTTTGGAGGTTTAATGCCGTCATGTCTTGTAGTTGCTCTTGACACTTTATTTTCCATTATTCGTACACTCTAAAACTTTTCAGTATATCTAATTTATACCAGCCATTAAAGAGGGGTTATTTTGCTTTTTGGGCTTTGCGCTCTTTGTAGCTTTGACTGACTCATGGCCTAAAAAAATACTGTTATCCTTGTACTGGTGTTTTAGAAAATCTTTATTTCAACCTCGGTGTAAAACACTTTAATTTCAGGGGCTGTCTCTTTAAGGCATCTCACTATGTGACCCCCATTCCTCTTATTTGCCAGCCCTCTTGAGGCCTGTAGGAGGTCTACACCTTGGTGTTTGAGGCCCACCCTGGTTAGGAGATCTTTATTTGGTGACCTCATCATTATTTCATTTCAGCAAGTCACATAAATATCTTGTGCTATTTATTTTTATAGAACTGACCACTTTAAGTAATTTAAAGATATTTGACAATTTCTGCAACATATGAACATAGAGATTATGAGAAAGTTTGCATGTTTTGTATGAACTACCATGATAGTTACTTTTTATCCATGCATTAAAAAAAATGTAAAAGAAAAACTAAGACGTTCTCTTTAAGTTATTAAAAAACATCAAAAACCAGTGTCTAAAAATGTTGTGGAATTTGGGTGAAACTACCTCTTTGTTTGTTACATTCAGACATGCAAACAGCAACAAAGCCACAGTTGTTCCCTGCCCACCTTTAAATTTTAATGTCATTAATTTTATGTATTTTTATTAAAGACTTAAACATGCAGATGTTGGTGAAAACAATCTTATAACCAGTGTGTAAAGGCTGGAATGTACTTTCTGTGTAAACGTGACCCAAGGAAATTAAATGTGCAGAATCAGTATGAGAGAACATGTGTGGCATACATACTTTTAACCCTCCTATTTTGTTCATGTGTTAGTAATTTCTATTATGTCAATTTGACACGGTGTATGTTTACTTCTTCGAAGGGCCCAAAAACAAAACAAAATCCTAACAAGCATTGTTAATATTTAATCACTAACTCCATTACTAACTATTTTTATCAAGATTTATTGCAATTGTGTTCCCTAACCCCCACAGGTGATGGTTTCAATCAGGGTTAAATCACTTGTTTTTGAGAGGACAGTACAGTTCAGACTTGTGTTTTGATGTTTCACCATTTTAAAACTGTTGCAAGACCAGAACTGTGTGTGTGTGTGTTGCATTTTTTGACCCCCTTTGACCTCATGTTTGACAGCTGGGTCAAATACAGTATCTTTGTAATACAAACATGTAGGGGATAGTTGCAAATATTTAAGATGGACCATTTTTTTGTTTACTTCACCAAATAAGCCAAGCAGAGAAAGTTTCATTCTTAAAAAATACTCTTTACTATTTTTCCTAGATATTCTGGATTCAATTTAGGTCAGTTTAATGCGGAACATGACAGGAGGATTAACCCTCTGATGCATGAATTATGAAAGTCAGTGTCAGGATTTTTCCCTTGAGTGTTTTTATTTTATTTTTTATTTATTTATTTATTTATTTATTTATTTATTTATTTTTCAAATATTTGTAACTGAGCATTCAACATAAAACAGTGTGAACTTAACTTTGTTTGACTTCTCCCTTTTTTTTTTTTTTTTTGGTAATTTCATGAATAATCTTTTATTAATGCTTTGCAAAACATTTTAACTGTCTTTCAGACACTTTAACACTGAATAATTTATGGTTCGTAAGCTTTTTCAACCTCAAATGTTTGTCTATAACTTTTCAAAAAAATATATGTTTGCAGAAATAAAATAGAAAATATTTTTTCAGGCCCTAAGAAGAATAAAAATATCCTGACACAGGCTAATATGAATTTCCACCACATGAACCATTGAATTTAGGAGTGAATAATTTTCAAATACGTGTCCACTGTAGTGACCACTATGCACCACAGGGTTAATTGTAGAAATGCTTGAGTTTCTTCACCTTGTATCCATCACAAGCTCTGGCGACACTGATGACAGTTTTTTTTCCTACCTCTGACTGTAACCCTGCACTTATTTCTCTTCCTTTCTTCATACCTTCATTTTCTACCTCCACAGGAAGCACTCTCTGCTCATACTTAGACAGGTGATTTCTCAGAACTCATCCAGAGGTGATAATGGAAATACTCCAGCACTCTTACACATCCATTTTCTACAGTCTCTTCATTAAAGCATTCAAATCACTCCTTCCATTATCTGTCCTGCTCTGATGCACATCCACCTCACAGCCAAAGGGATCACCAGCACAGGCCGCATTATTCCAGCTGAATCCCTGGATCAAGTGCTAAGACTTTTGTGTTTAATGCACCAACGAGTTCTCCAGGGTCGGACATGTAGGCAGCTGTCTTCTTACTCTCTGAAATGAAAGTGAATTCCCCTGCTTTAAGAGCCAGAGTGAAGAACTAACTAACAAAGACTGAGGAGGAAGGAAGGAGTAGAAGGAAGCGGAGATGTGTCAGTATAATAAGTCAGCAGCAGAATCTAGCCGGGCTTTAAAGCAGCACAGGACGTCTCTTCTGTCTGTTTCATTGTCTTTCTCTCCCATCTCTCTGTCTCTTTGTTTCTCTTCCATCCTCTATCCCCCTTCCCCTGTTAAATCTTCCTTTCCCACATCCAGTCTTTTACAGTGTTTTGGTGTAACCAAATAGTAAACGTGAAGAGGTTTTTATCAGCCTGGCAGGTGTTATCACCGACTACTGATGTGTGCCGAGTGGGCAGTTTCTCACAGTGGTGTTTGGATAATCAGCTCCCTCCAAACGCTGACTCACTCCTCTGCTTGTGTGTACATGCGTGCATGGATGAATCACACGAGACAGATCTGCATAGAAGATAGAATGCATTCAATGAATTCAGAGTTTGTTCTTTTAGCCTTTAAACCTGTTGATAAGATTCTTGTCAGGGATGCAGAATGTTCTTCCTCTGCTCTTTTCAAATTTGTACATTCAAAATCTTCCCAATCATGTAGAATCTTTTTACTTTTGCAATCAAATTAAAACTTGCATGCTTGAAATGTGCATTAATATTCACACGCACAGACACACACGTGTATGCATGTGAGAAAAGGCTCAAGCAGAGTTTCTAGCAACAAAAACAGCAGAAGAGACTCACTTATACACAGCTTTTCTGATCAAATTAGCACAAGAAATGCTGAATTAACCTGAGAAAAGACATTAAAATGGACAGTGTGGTCAGAAGTGGCTTTGGCTTACAGGTTAACGGAATAAGATCATCGGTTTTCTCATTGAAAACAACAAATCAGAGTGAAACTGAAACTGTAAAATCCAGTAAACTTGTGAACAGGGATGTTTGACTCACCGTTTCCAGAAACCTCTCTATAACGGAGCACTGGAGATGTGACACTGAGGATGAGTCAGCAGTGCTTCACACACAAACACACACACGTTATCTAAATCAGCCTCTAAATCATGTTAAAATACTGTAGATGATGTAGGCGGGGACGTTACAAAAGTTTCATACTGATAGATTTTGTCAACTCTTGCTGAGTTCATCTCTCTTTTTGTTTGGAGTTATTTGTTTTTTGAGTGTTATTTTCAGTTTCATTTGTTTTCCATATCTCGCTTCAGAGCAGTGATTCCCAACCTGTGGGTCATGTCCCCTTGTTGGGCCACGAAGGTATAGCAAGAGGGCCGCCAAGTCACTTTCAAAATACTATCTTTTTTTGTTTGTGTGAGGGATGTTATTATAAGGAGAAACAAATTTACAAAATAATGTTTGAAATTTTAAAACTAAGGATATTTTAAGGAGGTTCAAATATTCATATATCAAAAAGTCCTTTAAAAAGGCCCAATTAGAGCCCAATGTGTAGCAATGACCTGAAATGTAATAACTACCTGAAATGTATTAACTCGTCAAAAATGTATCAAAAGTGCTGACTCTGAAATGTAATTTTAAAGAAATGTAGTTGAACCCGAACTGTGAAAACTGACCCTAGATGTAAGAGGTTGTTACACTTGGGAAAAAATGAAAGGTTATCACGTTTTGGGCTCATCATTGCTTGCATTATGAAACTACATTATTATATACATTACAATATGAAGTGAAAACTCTGAGTCTATCAACCCTGAAATGAGGTTAACTCTGAATTTTGATTCTAAGATTTAACTGCTTGTATTTTAATGCCCTTAATGGTCAGGCTGTAGGTCATATTACTGATTGAATTAGTCCATATGAACCTGATCGTTGGCTGAGACCCTCCAATGGGGCACTACTATTGGTCCCATATTCCAGACTGGTTACAAAAAGTGACCCAGCTTTTGCAGTTTGGCCTCCAAAACTTAGGAACACCTTGGCCTTGCTTGGGGATCAAGCAGGCAAACTCATTATCATCTTTTTAAATCTCTTCTGAAAAAACCCACTTTTATTGTGCTAGCTTTTATTGACCTTTTATTTCTTTAACATTGTTTTATACATTGTTTGAATCATTTTACTTATGTGTTCTTTGATGTGTTTTGTTTTATTGTTGAGCACCTTGTGACTTTGTTTTTCCTTTGAATATATTTTTGGGCTTTTCACACCTTTAATTTGACAGAGGAGGACAGTGAATAGAGTTGGAAAGGGGGAGCGAGTGAGGAGTAACATGCGGGAACAGGCCTCAGGCTGGATTTGAACCTAAACCACCCACTTAGGCCATCTGCCAAAGTCGCGATGTAAAAAAGGATGGATTGGATTGAATTGGATTATTTCTGTATCCACATCGTCACCATTCATATTCCTTCTTTGCTCTCTGTATCACGCATGGCAGAGTTCTGCCCCGATGCATGCAGATGCGCTAACACTTGTGGACAAAGAGTTGGGGAAAAAAAGGGGAAATCATCACAAGAAACGCAGAGAAAAACAAACTAACTTCAAGTGATACTGGACACATCACCATAACACACAACTTCTTGTCATCACCTTTGCGCTGGCCGGGATTTTTGCTAGTGTCCTCAAATGTTTAAGCCAAGGCCGGGAATTTATAACTACAGGGGGGTTACTGGAGTTTAAAAGTCACAAAGTCAGGATTTGTCCCAAGTACAGCTGCGTGTCAGTTTTGGGTGTAAAATTAAGGAATGGACTAAACAATGAAACAAAGACGGGTGATTCTATATATTAGTTTTTAAGAAGAATTTAAAATCTAAAATTATCAAAGGTTACAATGAAATTTGATTGAATTCAATTAGTCAGTTTAAGCCTTCATGTGTTTCGAAATAATGTTCTATGAACTGATGTTTATTGTGAAATAATTATTCTAAATAAGCTTTGTGGCTTCAGCCTATTCCACTTTCGGTTGCTGTCTGTTTTCTTTTTTTGTATAAACATGATTTTATTCATGTATTTTAATCCAAATAAAGCATTCATTCATCCAAGTCATTCATTTATTCAATATTTGACTGAAACCACTGTGGGCAAAAATATTCAGTGGCTGAATATTTGTCACATCCCTAATGTTCTTCCTTCTTTGTAAGTTTTCTTCTTAATTGGCTACCGTTTCCTTTTTACATGTGTGCCTGCGCTTTCGATACATTTAATTTGAGTTTAATTCAGCTGTGTTTTTTCCAAAGTAAATTCATTCTTACCAATAATGGCTCTCCTTAGTTTGGCTACACCACATTCTGGCACATTTTAGCTCCATTATTTTGTCTTGTGTACCCAGCATAAGGAGCTAACTGTGCTTAACAACACGTCTTAACCTCTGCTGTATCCTCTCTATGCTAAGCTAAACTCGCTTCTGGCTGTAGCTTCATATTTAACTCTGCAAAAAAAAAAAAAAGAAAAGAAAAGCAAGCTGATTTCATTTCACAGCAGATTAAATCAATTGCGGCGCAGATGGCTTCGTTTGGCAGCGCTCCACGTTTCTTGATCTATGTTCTCCATTATTTTTGTCTGTATCTTCTCTTCTCTTCTGTCATCACATTTTTTTCTCCTATCAATTTGATGGAAAGTATTTTGGGTGATTTAGACGAAGTTTACGACCTCCTCACCTAAATCTAAAAAGCTTTTACAGCTTTTCTTTAACTGTAGAAGTGATTTAGAGATCAAAGGTGGCTGGTAGAACAATAGGCAACTTTTAATTGTGGACATAAACTTTCACAAGGCAGGTCATTAGGCTGTGGAGCTGTGTGATGGTGGATGAATTATTTAGATAGTGAAGTTCATTCTCGATGTTCCCATGTCTTGATTTGTTGCAGGGTTTAATGGGGAAGGCGGTCCTGAATCACGAGTAATCACCAATGACGCCTTGGAAATAAAAGGTTATGATGGAGTTTTTTTCTATTATACAAGGATGTATATCTGTATATCACACATAGGTAACACACACACACATCTGCCATCGATCCACACATGCTCTCCATGAATTTTTCATTTTTTGTTGACAGCCTCTGCACTTTCCATTCACATTTTTCCAACAAACTTTTTTTTTGGAAATAGGAGTACTATGAAGTTGACAATTTTTTTACAAGCAAGTAATTGGGAGAGAAAGCTCAAGGCTGACAAGTTGAGCCAATTTATACAGAGCGGTACCTTCACTCCAAGGTCGCTCTATTGTATGTTTGCACCACTTTTAATGCTGTGAGGTTGAGGAGTCTTTGTGCGAGGACTCTCAGTCTTCAGTACACTGCATGTTCAGAGCTGACAGCTTCTCTCACTGCTCTGGTGTAAAATCTTAAATCTAGAGAACTCTATTCTCAAGCTCTAAATCAGCTGTCATCATTGAAATATTGATATTTGGGTCAATGACAAAAAGAGGGTCTAAAAACTTTTTTAAAAAGTTCTTTGAAAATGGATAAATACATATTTCTGAGTGAAGAATTATGTTTTCTAACAGATTTCAGTAGTTGACCATGTAAAGTTTCAAAAATCCAAGTAATAAAAAATCATAAAAATTAAACTCGTGGGTTTTTACAGTCCACCACGTTGGTTTATATACTTTTATATAAATATACAAGGACAATAAAAATCTGTGTGAAATTATTGGCAAGTATCTCTTAAGTGTCTGTAGTGACTCATACATTTTCATTTTGTGTGTTTCATTTCTTTTATTAGTGAATAAGATAAATAATTTGATGTTAAAATAACATTTCACATTATTACATTGGTTGTACCACCTGACATGGAAATTGTTCCAGTCACCAATGAAGTGAAAAAACCTTTTTTTTATCAGTATTTCAGAGAAATCTACAAACTTTTCCACTTGGTCACAAATGTCATTTGGGCTCCTCTGGCTGATGCAGTTTCCTGTTTCCTGTTTTATTCTCTTCACTTTAAAATAAAAGTCTAATGTTACGGTTGCACCACCCTGACATTTGACAAGGTGAAAATTACGGGACAAAAGTTTTTTAAATTTCTCAACAGCTTTAAAATT